>DWFO01000271.1:0-22670 GCA_018246595.1 Mimoniades nurscia nurscia
TGCCCGACCCGGGAATCGAACCCAGGACCTCCCGTTCGGCAGTCGCACTCGCAACCAACACGACCAACGAGGCAGTCCTATTCTAAGAATTGTTTTTTACTTTTGAGTTAAATTAATAATTATTCTAAAAGCGTGTTTTCTAAAGGGAGTTTGTTTTCTAAATTCTAAAAGGTTTCTTTAAACTACATATAATAATTTTAACACCTAAAGATCCGTCCAAAGAGAGGAGTTATTGTATTCACCACAAAAATGATCGCTGCTTTTTACGTTCATAAATAAGATTTATGGAGCGAGGGCGATTATTTATGAGGGTTTAAAATTGCAGGGTGCGATGGCGCTCTTCGGGTAGCTCTATGTCCAGCAGTGGATTGAGATAGGTCGATGATGATATAAGATGTCTCACTACTATCATTTCGAACTAGTAACTGGGCCGTACGTGAAGAGCATCTTCATCGACGAGCTGGGCGCGCCGGAGACGGCTGTCCGGCGCGCCACCCCCCTGGAGGACTTCGGCGGCGTGCACCCCGACCCCAACCTGACGTACGCCGCGGACCTCGTGGACGCCGTCAAGCACGGAGACTATGACTTCGGCGCTGCTTTTGATGGAGACGGTGGGCTATTGAACGTTTCAATAACTATTATTTTTTTGTAATTTAAACGACGTCTTTAATAAGTTATGGTTTTAATAATGAGGTCTTTAATAAGTTACCAAATATTTTTATCAAAATATTTATATCGTACGTCAACGCATGTCTTTCATATGTGATTCTATGCATTATATTGGACGTTCTAATGATTTACAGCACTTTGTAATCGTACATAAGAGTGCAGCTCTTTACCAGGTGGTATTTCTGTTACCAGGTGATCGTAACATGATTATCGGTCGCGATGCGTTTTTCGTGACCCCGTCCGACTCGTTGGCCGTGCTGGCCGACAATCTCCAGCACATCCCGTACTTCCAGCGCAATGGCGTCCACGGGTTCGCGCGCAGCATGCCCACCGCCGCCGCCGTGGACCGCGTGGCCCGAGCCGCCGGCAAGGAGATGTTCGAAGTGCCCACTGGTGAGCGTCGTCGTACAAACATTGTTATTAAGTTATTAAAATGTATCTGTTACTGTCTCTTCACTGGTTCAATGTCAATTTCATTGTATTCTTTTTTCATTTATGGTGAATGACATCTACGCTAGTTCTGGAATGAATTATAAGGACTTATCTTTAAGCGTTTGTATCAAGGGAGGTCTAATTTAAAATTGGAGGACGATGGGCTGCCGCAAAACAGTATATGAAAAGGTACATACTTTGTAATTAGCACAAATGTACAGAACACGAACTTGTTGTTTTCTGAAATTGTTGAAATGGAAGCACCGAGGCTCTCCCTGCGCAGGCTGGAAGTACTTCGGCAACCTGATGGACGCGGGGCGGCTGTCGCTGTGCGGCGAGGAGAGCTTCGGCACGGGCTCGGCGCACGTGCGCGAGAAGGACGGGCTGTGGGCGGCGCTGGCCTGGCTCAGCGTGCTGCGCGCCGCGCGCTCCGTGCCGCGCGCGCTCGCCGCGCACTGGGCGCGCTTCGGCCGCAACTACTTCACCAGGTGTCCGCAACACGCGCCGCCCCCACGCACCGACTGGCCGACGTGGTTCTTGTTGTTGAACCGCATATGAAATGACCTTGCTCACAATAATATTTTGCAATGCCCTTTATTAAATTCAGACGGTTTATAAATGTCCGTGTACGATATTCAGATATGACTATGAGGAGTGCCCGAGCGACCCGTGCGACGAGATGATGCAGGCGCTGGAGAAGCGCATCACGGCGCCGGGCTTCGTGGGCTCCACGCACGCCGCCGGCGGCAAGACCTACGTGGTGGGCCAGGCCGACAACTTCTCCTACATGGACCCCGTGGACCAGAGCGTCGCCATGAAGCAGGTGCGCCGGCTGCCGCGACCCGTTTACATATTGTGTCAATAGAAAGAAAATAAACTGAGTAATATTTTTTTGTCTGCCTTCTTGTAAGCGCGACTACCGGTCGGGAGGTCCTGAGTTCAAATCTAAGTTCGGACAGTGTTGGATTTATTAGACTTAGATTGTCAAGTAGTTGCTCGAAGTCTGGATAGGTGCCCAATGTATTGCAATAGGCACACCATTTATTCATAAACGTAACTAGTGAAACGTGAGAGTGTACTACACTCCTCTGCCTACATCTTTGGAGATTACAGGCGTGATGTTACATTTTTACGTTAATATTTTTTGCACAGCCATACATATGAAATAAGACGTATCCTCCCAGTATCTACTAGTGAAGAATGTCGAGTCATTAGTCCAGCCTGTCGTCATATCTTGTGGAATGTCGGGTAGTTTTATCGTCGGGGATACTGAAGTGAATGGTACAAAAAGGGACTGCGTTGTTTGCAGGGCCTGCGTATAATCTTCGAGGATGGATCCCGCATCGTGGTGCGCCTCAGCGGGACCGGCAGCTCGGGGGCCACTGTCAGGTATCTGATTTATAAAATTAAAAGATATTGTAAAGGTTTGGGATCTTAGTATGCCATGTTGGCCCAGTGTGGATATTCTAGTGAATAATTATCTCGTCTAAAGTACCTATAGGCAAATCTTAATCCTTAATAATTCACCACAGAGGGGGTGATGAGTCATGAGCTTTTATCTCAAATAGCTTACTTAGCTCAAGTTGAGCTGATCAAGTCCATCCACATTTGTATAACTACAAGAGACAATTTTATGGACAGCTGATGGTGCTTTGTCTCTACAAATGCATCTACGACTACAAATTAGATGTATTCCATTGCCAACATCCTCGAAGCAACTGGGTTTTATCCCTCCCACAGGTTATACATAGATTCATATGAAGCCAAAGATGTCCAGGCGGACGCCCAGGTGAAGCTGAAGCCGCTCATCGACGTGGCGCTGCAGATAACCCAGCTCCAGATCTACACCGGCAGGGACGCCCCTACGGTCATCACGTAGGCCTGTCGCCTGCTCGGAGAATACAGGACGCGGTACAGCTTAGCACTGAAATCAATGTCTAGTAGAAGTTAGTCATATATTGGTCAAGAAATTGCCAGAAATGTGGAATAATTTTAAATTGTATATAATATCCGTTTACAGGATAGAATTGTAAATTATAGAAAACCAAAAATGAAGTACATTAAACCTTATATATTTATTTTATTTTAACTGTATATAACATAAATATGTTTTTTAATTATGACAACTTCTTCAATTTGTTTTAAAGAGCTACGGGTTGTCAAATGTTAGTTTTCCTGCCACACTCCCTGCTGGGCTAGGGTGGGCAACACCGTATGTAGTATATTCGGTAATAGGCTCATGCCCGGCTTCTGTCTGTCTTAGTTTTAAGTAATATTACTGTTGGTGGCCACCCTACCACCATGCACACAGATTTCCCATACATTATTGAAGTTGCAGTTCAAATTGCCACGGCTGGATACAGGTCTGGCTACGTTTGCGGGAAGCCCAGAGATTATCAATTATAGTGTTTTATGTTATGTTGCACAAACATCGCAATGTTACTGCCTCGCTGGTCCAGTGGATGCAACCGCAACAGCCGATCGCGGGATTCTGAGTTCCGAAGATGCAGTCGACACTTCGCTACTTACCTCTTCTAGGATTAAACGCGTGGTTTTACGAATAAATATTACCATGATTGGGTTTAGTTTTCGTCTGGCAAGTGGCTATTATTTGAAGATTTTGAAATACATATTTTACGGTATTGTTATTTGCATGGAATTTGTACATTTGCAGTGTTAAGTTTAAGTATAAACGATGTTGATATTAAAAAGAAGAATGTTTTTAATGTATAATAATTTGTTTTTATTCTCTCAAGTTTTTATATTTAAATTGTACGGTTTATTGTAAATAAAATATGTTTTTGCAAATGATTTCATCATGTGTTAAAATTTGTGCAGTTCACTGTTTAATTTTTTGCTATTGTCACTAATGCTTATATAGTTCTACACATGTGAATACATTTCAGTCTTGTGCTATGAGTGTTAATGTTATTAAAATAACATATTCAGCTGCCAGCCGCCGGCACTGGGCCCTGCGCTCCGGTGTCTCACGGTAAGACTATTCTCATATGGCCACAGACGAGAGTGGAGCACGGTCGAAGATTCAGGGCGGGTTGTGTGAGCGCCCCTCGGCGGACGCGGAAACGGTAACGAAGGCGCTATCTGTCGTCCAAGTACGAAACGCGTTGCTTCACAACATGTCGCCCTTAACAACGCTTTGGATTTAACAAACGTCAAACATCCTGCGCCATCGTTATTATTTGATGTAACAAACAGATTGAAACAACCCACCCTTAATGTATTATAAATTTACTGTTAGGCATCTACAAGAAGGGCCTCAGGACAATTTATAGTAGTGATTAGAAGTATTGTCTTGTCTGTTGACATTGAAAACTGAAACTACTGAATTACTAAATTTTTTTATTTCGCATTAAACCCAAAATCGATTATTGTCTATACCTATGCATGTATTTTTGAATTTATACATATACTTATTTATCAAAGAAAAACACCTCGTCTGTTTTATACAAAATTTTATTTGTATGTTCGTTACATAAATGATAATTAATTTTGAGATACATTGTTTTTGTTGAAATAAATGGTTACACAATAATGCGTATATTTTTTATTTAAATTAAATACTAAATTATGACTAGATTCAAATCTTGGCACTTAATATCTGACCAGTATCCATGGTATTATATAATGTCAGACACTCATACACTAAATGAGTAGAAGCTTCTGCAAGCGTAAAAGTGAAAAATACAATACAAGAGTACAGACATAAACCTTCGTTACGTCGCTATGCAATAAAGAACTGCATCAACAAATTAACGATCCCGAACACGACGATGCAGCAGTAGAACAGCCCCTTGCAGAGCGTGAGCTTGCCGCGCAGCAGCAGCGAGCGCGCCTGCAGCAGCGCCGGCAGCACGAACACGTGCACCAGCCCGCCGGCCGCGCCCGCGTACCTGCGGCGCCGACTACGTGGCAGCAAGAACGGACAACAAGGAACAACAGCCTATATGTACAGTACGATTGGTAGTACAGCTTTACCTTTATTATGAACTGTCTGAAATAGTCCGTGTGCGGTGCGCACTGCTACAGCGCTGCGTAACGGTAACATAATAACACGTTTATACATAATTGAATATTAATTTATACAGCGGTAACTTGTTACATTAATTTTGTATTTTACCTCAGATTCTTCAGCGTAACACATTTCATCAGGGATAAGGGATGGTGTGTTATAGCTGATATGAACAATGTGATATGAAAACAGGAGTGATAAATTCCTTGACTATTTTAAAATGCCAAAAAAAGGCCATGAAATGTAAATATCTTTTGACATGTTACCTTATGATAGTGCCGACGTTCGGACACAAGCACGCGACCAGCACGCACAGCGCCACGATGCACACGTTGATGGTGACCTTCAGACACGCGGTGCTCTTGAACGGCAGCAGCAGGATGGCTTCGGAGCGCAGCATGTACGCCACGAGGGGGAATACTGTTATCACCTGTACAAAGCCAGTTATGGTTTAACAATATTATTCGTTATTTATATTAACATACCTTATTGTATTAAAATGATATTATAATATGGCTTAAAGAGGCAAGTTATTCTATATATATTCGGTACTGTGTTGTCTGCCTACTCCGTAAGGAACCTAACGTTGTAATATACTTAGTAACATTTAAAAAAAAAACCTGGAAGAGAAGCAGAGCTCTTGCTACAGCGGTCATTACGTCGTGCATCTCGAAGTTGTTCAAAATATTCTGAAAATAAGTTACAAACCGTTTTATTATATAAAATCTTGTCTCTTATTAAATGTACCTACAGAATTAAACACCACCGACCACGTCTCTCCGTGTACGGCGGAATGCGCTTTGTAAGCAAACAAGCAATATGAAAACAGCATATCGTAGAATATACCACCACCACCATCATCACCCTATTGCAGTCCATACCCATCACCGCTAGACATACGCCTCCCCTTAGCAGTTGGTCCGTAATCCCCCGCTGGCCACGCGAGTTGAGGAGCGTAAAATATGTACCAGTACATTAAATAGTTCGTAAAACGAATGCACGACAACAATATTGACAATAATACCTGCATTCCAGACATGAACACGCAACGAATAGCGAATGTTCGAGACTACGAGTATCGATAATCCACTTACATCCGCGATACAGGATTTGGCGAGCGGGAAGCAAACGTAGAACACGACGCCCACCAGCGTGTAGGTGGCGGTGACCAGCGCGAACGCTATCGCCAGGTCGCGGCCCTGCAACAGAACTACGCAATTATCACACACGATAACTGTCGTGAGTGTGTGGCAGCGGGCATTCAGGACCATTGTCTGCTCGTTTACTATCGTCTTTACACAAAAATCTACTTAAGTGTATTATAATTTAACTGGTGACTGCCTCGTTGGTCGTGTTGGTTGCGAGTGCGACTGCCGAACTACAAAATTTTCTAAATTAGATTTTCTAGTAGTGGCTCGGAGTCACCACCTATAGTCACCACCTAGCTCACCACCTATTCCATTGTGGGACTTAAAAGTAACTGGTGAAACGTGGGAATGTTCTACATTCCTCTGTCTACCTCTTCGGGGATTACACGCGTGATGTTACTTTTTTAAAGTTATATCAACCAACATGAAAAATATTCAATACTTCTAGGCCGAAGTTTCAATGTATATTGTATTAAAAGGTACCGGATGTTTTTAAGTTTTCAATGATTAATATAAAAATATCGGTTAGACTTTAGAGTCTATCTAAAGCATTATTCCTGAAGTAGGTATTGCATCTACGTCTGTTTATGTTTTGTGCATCTTTTTAAATATAGGATCGTAATAATAGTTTACTCCCTTGTAATAGTACAAGTAAGTAAAAAAATATATTAAATCGAACATTACGAAAGTAGGTACTGTCAGAAAAGTTTCTACTTAGCCACCCCGTCTTCCTTACTTTTAGAATTACAAGAAGTATGTCAAAGGACAACTAGACAAGTATGCAGTATTTGACGTGGTCTTTATTAGGCCACATTCCTTCGAAAGTAATTATTGTAGTTACGTTTCTGAATCAATTTTTAGATATGGGTGCAGACGTAAACAGTCCAAACTCAGAAGGCAGGGCTGCCCTACACGAAGCAGTGATAAAAGGCAATGTACCAATCATTGAATATCTGCTGAAAAATGGTGCCAATGTTCATTTAAAAACCAGGCAAGTGCCAATTTAATTTTCTCGTGCATCGACTATTTTACACATTTATCACGCCATCTTTTGTCTCGTTCTTTCGTATTTCATTAAATCCAAAGTGTTATTTTTTTATTGATGGACATTTTAATTGCCATCTACCAGGAATCCATCCATTTTATTCCAATTTTGGTACCTGAACTGAATGATCACTGCATGGCATGAACAATGAATTTGATTATTCCTCTTGAGTTTCCAGATAACATTATATGTAACATATCGTGATCAATGTGTCAGCGGACATCAATATCAATATATTGGGGTCAGCAAATTAATGAGTTGTGATATTTTTCTCCAGCTGAAACCTTTACTTGGTTCAACTTTGTCTTGTGTTAAGTTATTTTCTTATGGTCTTATTTTTTTAAACTAGTAGATGCTGTGAATCCCCCCTCTTGACTGCTATCAACCGTAACGATCATACCATCATACGACTTCTGATGCAATGCGGTGCGCATTTAACAACAGCAGATATGAAACATACCGCAGAACTCATATCGTTAGCAGCTAGGGGAGGGAGCGTCAGCAAGCTGGAGTCCTTGCGCATAGCTGGCGCTGATTTAAATTTAACTGACGAGTTAAAGCAAAATGCGTTACATAAGGTGAGGAAAATGGTTTTATTTATTAAAGCGGATTTGAATTCAGTTGTAATTGTGTTTATTAGTATAAGAATGTTGGAAAAATCTTTCGAAGTGTATGCTATCAGATCGATACTAGGTAAGTGGCTAACGCATTGCTGGAACTTTTTTTTACTTAAGTTTTAGAGGACATGAGTCACATAAGTTACATAGGAATATTACAGAGTTTCCGATTTATGACTGCCTCGCTGGTTAAGTGATTGCACGTGCCATTTAAATTTCCTACTTGAAATTTCTAGTACTAGCTCATACTTTGGATTTGGGCCCGGTCTTTGGGAACAGGCTCATACGAGGGTGGGATGTAAATGTAACTGGTGACAGGTGGATGTGTATTACACTCCTCTGTCTACCTCTTCGAGGATTATAGGAGTGATGTTACGTCCTAATTTATATTTACTATTTCAGGCGGTACTTTGTAATTACCCAGATGTGGTTAGCTACTTATTGGCCAATGGGGTGAGAGTTGAGGAACCAGATCTTATGGGGAATACTCCCTTGGACTGCGCTATGAAACTTGGCTTGGACGGTATAATTGCTATTTTAAATAAAACGAATACTTAAATTATTTAAATGTTTTATTTATCTAACAAACATA
Source organism: Mimoniades nurscia nurscia (assembly GCA_018246595.1). Classification (NCBI taxonomy): domain Eukaryota; kingdom Metazoa; phylum Arthropoda; class Insecta; order Lepidoptera; family Hesperiidae; genus Mimoniades; species Mimoniades nurscia. The sequence continues at coordinate 8,534 of DWFO01000271.1, forward strand.
AGAAATGCATCTATTAAGTTTCGTTTTCCTACACTTGACTGCTAGGTTTAATGCTATTGACGCCCGGGCTGCTGGATCGTATGTCGAATGGGACTGGAGTTTTAAGATAACAAAAATAGATAACAATTAATTGTTTTTTGAAGATACGTTATCTGTTTCGTACCTAAAAAGATTACCTTTATTATTTATTGTATATGGTATGTGTACAATGAAATACAATATGTTGAGGGGTGGCAGCGTAGGCGGCGCGGGAAGCAGTGCTGGCGCATGTCTGGCGTGGGGTTGATGGGTAAAAATCAGTCAGGGGAGGCGTTTGTCCAGCTGTGGACTCAGACACGGTACGATGTTGATGTATGCTGACAATAGCCAAAAATGATGGACTTATTTAAACTGTAAAATCTTTATATGTACCGATTTTTCTTGCATTAATTATTTTGTTGTTTTGTGTATCAAGTGTGTGTATTAGACTCAACTCATACATATATGTGTGTCTAGTACACTACTAGTTACCTTTGTTCATCAATATTGGAAATAATATTGGTTTTCATTTTTATTTCATACAAAATTAAGAAGCTTCTTTATTACTTCCTCACGTAAGTAAAATATAATTATTAGTCAATTAAATATAATATATTATTTCACAATCACAGTTACTTATGCTCTAATTAATCATTTAAAATATAAAACGTACCTAATTAATTATATAAAATATACTATGTTTAAATGTAGGTACTACTAGTATTTTGTGTACTATGTTTTGTTTCTACTATTTCTCATAGTAGCAAAGTTGCTCATCAGTGCAAGCAGATAATCCTCACGAATGGGGCAAGGGCCGAATCTTGAGCAATCGTAGCCCTTTCTCCCATGTTTAATGGCCTCTTCTATAGCGGTTGTATTCATAACCGACGAGACCAGCTTATTTCTGAAATAAATATCAACTTCATTAAGTTAGAATCTAACTTAGTTTTCATAGTTGAAATTTAAGTAGTAGCTCGGAAGTCTGGATATGTACCCGGTGTATGGCAATAGGCTCACCACCTATTCCATACTGGGACGTAAATGTAACCGGTGAAATGTGAGAGTGTTCTGCATTCCTCTGCCTATCTCTTCGGGGATTACAGGCGTGATATTAGGTTTTTTTTAATATCTTGGGACATGACCATTCTCCACACGTGGCCATTTAATCCCAAAGTGAGCATCAAGAGATATGCTGTGAGATATGAGATTGTGTTATGGTAACTAGCTGGCTGATAAAGTACACACATGCGTTTATTAAACAAATATTAATTCTGGGCTGGGATCGACCACGAATGCAAAAGCCAGGTTCACTAACCACTGCTCCAATAGGCCAATTATCAGCAAGATATACATATGTGTGTATATTCATACGTACCGTACTATCTGCTCCAGCGTTGTTCTTGTTTCTCCGGCATTAGAATTTTGGCTTATCGAGCACGCAATGCTCAGTGGACATCCGGAACTCACGCTCATAAATTTACTACCCATGTCCATCAATATATTTGTGTCATCGCTTTCGGAATCTAAAACTAAAAGAAATTGTTATATAAGAATTTGTATCTTAAACATACGAAGATTTGTAATTAAATGTGCTCTCAGTGATTTTAATTCTGATGATAACTCATTTGTGTTAAACAATTTGATGTAATAAATGCAATAGTAAATGAAGCGTAAGGGACCTTATTAATGAGAGATTATTATTAAACTGCTAATGTAAACTATACCTGTTTGCACAATTTTAATAAATGTTATTTTTTTGTAATCTAAACACGTCAAGTAAAATTTAATAAATACCTTAAAAAAATATCTTTTATTAATAAAAAATCAGCATGATCTAGTGCATGCCGTAAAGAAATGGACTAATAAATATGTTTATCGAGGTTTGTTTTTTATTTCTTGTCTGTCATAATCATGAAATTCTAATTTTGAATAGAACGTCAAATAACAAAATGTCAGTTGTATAGAGGAAATGGAAATGTATTAACTTTTCGGGTTACAAAATAAAATTTTCAGTGTCCAAATTATGTTTTCTTAGGACAAGGGCCTGAATACCTCTTTCTGTAAGTTATTATTATTTTGTAAAAAAAATATAATATATTTTGAAATATTATATAAGACTTCTCACATGACGTCTCTTCTGCACAGCTAACTATGTATTTGGGTACAGTTCGAAAATTACGTTATTTAATGTTCTGTAATGGAAATATTTGTGTGTTATCATCATCATCATCAGCCTATTGCATTCCACTGCTGGACATATGTCTCCCCTGAAGGAACATGCACATAATCCCCATGCTGGGCATGTTGGTTGAGCATCGCAGAGCACAGCTTGTCATACCACCTACGCTGCTGCTCATAGCCGGCCAGGGTATTTAGCTGTGTCTAGACAGACCGCGCCGTGCCGTGATCGGCCTGTACCGGCTTAGTCGCTTCTTACGACACCCTGTTAGGTTAGGTTAAATTTATACTACAATAAGGTACAGAGACGGACATCAAAAGCTATAGAATAAAGAATTTTAGCTCTTATGAAGTGTTGTTACTGCGTAACAATACTTTTGATTTTGACGATTTTACTCACTTTTTGATCATGACAATATAAGGTGCTCGACGCGGAAATTAAATCGTTAGTGACGTTTCAATGAAGAAAATAAATAACTAGAATTTTCTGATATAAACAATTGAACTCTGCAGGTCATGGAGCAAATGTACCTGGTAGAGATATTCATAGACAAAGTGACAATCTTTGCTTCCGAAGAAGATGAGAAGAGTGGCGCTAATAAGAGCCTAATCATAAAAATTAAATTTGGACCCAAAGTTGAATTTATCATAAAAGAAGGTCAACTAGCTCTTAATGAAGTCACCAAGGATGATATTATAGAATGTGATGATCAAGGCCGAAGAAAATGGACACGAACTATAAGAGTGGGGAAGTCGTATTTATTTCCATCTTATCCTGATACGGTACTGATGATACTCAGTAAGTTTCCTTTGGAAATCGAAGTGTGGAATGATGATGAAAATGAAGTAGAAATTTTCGTCGGTATTGGTACTATGCACTGGGACACTCAATTCTTCCACATGCTGAAAGAAACTGCTGAAGCTTGCAAGTTACACGATCCATTAACTATTAAACAAATTACCCCATTATTTGCTGAATGCTGTTGCAAACAAGTTGGAGACATAGGATTTATACTTAGATTGAGTGCCCTAGGAGAGAGTATAATCACAGAATTTCAACAATTAATGAAAGATCCGGACTCATTCGTATTTAGAACTAACAAAGCACCGAGCATGTTTCAATGCAAGAGGATTGAGGGAGACGATCCTAATTTCTGTATGGTTGGTAGTTTATACGAAACCACTACATTAGAGGATCCTGACATTGTAAATAATGCTGATCGGAAAATAGAAATTTGCACTGAACTTCAAAGTTGTGGTATTGGACAAAAAGATGAGGACGTGAAATGTAAGCACGGTTATGACGACGATAAACAAACAAAGAGAAATTATCCTATTGACAAAATAAAAATGGGAGACATCACAGGTCCATGTGGTAATCCTAACTGTTTGCTGGCCCATAAAGTTAAAACGTACATAAGGAATTTAGACACGTATAAAAAGAAAGCTGAAGGCGCTGTAAGTGGGACTAAAGATGAATCATCCAGGAAAGTATGTGGTACTTGCGACTGCAAGGATGATCGTTGGCATCGCGAGGAGTGTCCTGAAAAGTTACTAAAAGCAGGCAAGCAAGGTAAATCAGTATGTTCAGGCTGTGGAGGTATTACTCAAGTTGGAGGGACGTGTGAAGACCAAAAGAAAAAAATGTTTGGGACAGGCGCAACACCAAGGAATAGTAAAACGCAAGTTGCTTACGTTTTTAGTGTTACTCAGGTCCCTACTTTCCAGGAATCCATTTATGGAAATCAATGTATTGAAAGAAATCTTAAGCAACATTTACAGTCCACAGAAAATGTTACATGTAAAAGTGGATGTTGTTGTCGTAGTTTGAGAAAACAATTGCAACAACAACAGCAAGGGAACAACTGTGTAGTTACTCCTACAGTAATAAATTCCGAACATGAACCTTCTCCTTCAAAATTAAGAACTAATCTAATGGTATATAACGTAGAAGAGTCAAAATCGTCGACTCGTAAAATCACCGTATTTAACTGCGAAGAGCCTTTGGATGACAAAGATTGTAAATGCAGTCCTCCAAAACCAATTCCGCCATGCAAGACCTTCGATTGCGATTGTATTGCTGAAAAAGGAAATAATGCAGCGCGTAAAACTCACAAGCCCTACTGTCCCTCTTTCAAACACAAAAGCAATTGCCCTGTGACTATGCTTTATGAAGAAGAAGACAAGAAGAAACCGGAAGATGACGAAGACGAAGCTGAACCATTGCCCTATGGACTGCCACCAATTAAACTCGGTCCTTGTCCCGTAATGGGTCGTCCGTGCTCAGTACCCGATGGCTTCGCTCGAATGTACAAAACTGCAGCTTTACCTGCACAGCCGCCTAGTTACAGTGACGCCGGCAAAGTTTGCTGTTCCAAAGAGTATGAAAGAATAAAGAAGGCTATAAAAGATTACATGAATAATGAGAAAGATCATGACTATAGATGCATAAATAAATTTAATGTGGACACTGAAAGACGTTGTTGTGACAAGGAACAGCATCTGTTATCGCTTACTGGTAAAGCATGCTGCGGGTCTCATAAATTAGCAATTCAGGAGAAATATAAAGTAGATAATAAGTGATCAGATCAAATGAATGTTTTATTTTGTAACCCGCTAGTAAAAAACATCTCAATAAACTTATACAACTGAAGGGAGTTTTTTTTTTTTTCAGAATAAGTAACATGTCATTGTAATATTTTAAAATAAAATCATTTTATATACTTCTATAGATACAATTTTATAGAAATCTACCGTGCTCGATAAGTTTTTTCAGGATCGTTTAGGCTATATAGGAACGTATTATATAATGAGCGAGAGAGAGAAAAAATATTTTTTTAACCACAAAAGTACCATGTGTTGCTATAATCTTGCCTGATGGTAAGCGAGATGTATCCTACGATGTAGCACGCTCTTTTTACTCTTGTTTTGAATAGTTTTTAATTAAATCTTAGTACTTATTTAATTATCTCTCCTGATCTTGATGCATCACTCAGTGAACTTGACAGATTCAGTAGTTACTCAGTATATTTGATTCAAAATGAAAGAAACGGAGCTAAAGGTGCTAAAGGCGGTAAACGGAGCTAAATATTATAAAAATAAGGACCTATAAACTGGATATTAAAAAAATTACAGGGACCTAGAAATTATAGTGCAATGGGTGAAGAAGAAGAGAATGATAAGAAAAAGAAGAAAAAGAGTGCATCTAAATACAATTACACATTTGGAGATGTACATCCCGGTGAGTTACTCAGATACTAATATGTTTAATAATTGTTATTTAATAAATATGTTTAGGTATATTAGAACCCTTGTAAGTAAACAAAATTTGAATTTTATATACTTATTCATACAGCATTTTCAGTATCAGATGTTGAATCATATTAGCTTAAATGTTGGGTTACATATCGATTGTTTTTTTATTTGCCTCAACGAGTTTTCCGTACTTTAGTAACCTATGACAACTACGTATTCGTTTAACGTATCTGAATTACGGAAATTGTTTCCTGAAGACGTGTTTATGTGCATTCAGGCGTCTCTAGGTTACGATCGCATATGTTTTAAGACGAATTCTACTTTATTAGGAAAACTATATAAACGGGTATATTTTATAGGAGTGACGATTGGACACAAAACTTGCAATCCTTTCCTGAAACCCGGTTACCCAGTGCCGGGAGAAATGGGATGGCTATGGAATGCTCCAGATATACCTGGGATGAAGGTAAAGCTGATTACTTAATTTTTGTAATTAACGTTTTAAATTCTTCCTCGTTTTGTCTAACCTTTTTATTTTAGGAATATAACAAGCAAACTGATTTCAATTTTAATAAGACCTAAGCGATCACTGCCTCTCTTTTCACATTTGGTTCTAAGCGTAAAAGGAACTAATTTTTTTCTAGCAGTCAGTCAGAATTCTGTTGTTATCTTCTGTTGTAATTCTGAAGATTAAACTTGGCAAGATATTAATCATGACCTGTCTCACACATATTTATAGCTCAGTCGGTGCATAGAATTGAACGTTTTGCTTGCAAGGGCGACTGCCGATCGGGAGGTTCTGGATTCAAATGTCATGTTTTAAACAGCATTTTAATCTTTCAGCCTCGTCGTGGCTGGCAGCCCGGAGTAATTGGCAAGAGCATTGCGAAAATGATGACATTTAAATGCGCCCGCGCAGGTCAGGACAAAGACAAAAGTAAGAAAAAGAAAAAAAAGGGCCAAAAACCTGGAGCGGATATAGGAGGTGGTGACTCTGAGCCTGAAGAACCTTTGGAGCCAAAACCAGCCCTAAAAGTCCAAAGAAAGGGAGACGTTTTTACAATACAAGTGAGTGCTATTTAAACTAAGGTATATTTTTTTATGAAACAGACAGCGACGGTCCCTGGGTGTTAAGTAGCCACTACAAGTAAAGTTTGGCTGAAGTTCAGTCACGTAAGAAATATTGCAGCTGAGAATTAAACCAACAGCCCTTGTGTAACTGCGCGTTTGCGGAATACAATGTTTAGACTGTAATATTACTGTAACTTTTATGGTTATGATATGAGATATAAAGCTAAGCATGCTTGATTTTTATGTTAACACGGAACGTACATTTACAAGCAATACATGAAATTTTCTTTTGGACACAGGTTAATCCATTGAAAGATCTCACAGAAATCGCAGAAAATGAAGATCCCTACGTGGACTGTGATCCAATGGTATTTAAGATAATTAAGAAGCGTAGTCCCGAGGAGCAGGCTAAAGTGGAGGCTCGAAAGATGGTGAAATTGAAGAAGCAACGAGATGCCGAGATTCGGAAAGCGTTAGCTGAAGCTGCGGAAGATATATGCAAATGTGCTTATATGGACGTTTACTGCAATGATCTAAGCGCTATAGATAAGGTTATCGAGAGTTGTCCAGCATTTAAAGAACCGGAGTGTGTTTGTCAGGAACAATCCTTAAGTTCCCTATCTAGTAACGCCACGTGGGATATAGAATAGCGTAATGAATGTAACACCCACCCCATATCGCATATCACTTTAATAAGGATTTATTAATATTACTTTTAGTTAGCTTAGCTGGAGAATAAAAAAATAAAGAGTGCATACTCTTTCTGTCACTATAGAATACAGCACAGCATTAATAGAGTATAAACATAAGGCAGCGTATTAGTAATGAAGATTAAAAGCAATGCAGTATTGCAGTAATGCATTGTAGCAAAATAATCGTATATAAATAATGCAATATACTCGTAGTAGTAATGCAGTACAGCAGCAATGCAATATAGCAGTAATGCAGTATAACAGTATAGCGTTAATGCAGTATAGCAGTAATGCAGTATAGCAGTAATGCAGTATAGCAGTAATGCAGTATAGCAGTAATACAGTGTAAACAGTAACGTAGAATAATGGTTATGTAGTAATGCAGTATAAAACTAACGCAAAATAACACTAATGAGCTATTGCGGTATTTTTCGACTGCCTCGTTAGTTGTGTTGGTTGCAAGTGCGACTGCCAAATGGGAGGTCCTGGGTTCGATTCCCAAGTGGGGCACTACTATGTATATTTTCTAATTTAGATTTTCTAGGAGTGGTTCAGCTCAACTTTCTTATAATTGGTATTGCTACATATTTCTAAGTTGTAACATAAAAGCTATATTGTACTGGTATTTACCAATATTGAATCGCTGTTTGCTAATTTGCTCATACCGAATCCCTAGCTACTTATTCCCATCAAACTTAAGGCGCAGACTGACGAGTGCAGAGTAAATGGAATCTTTTGTACCGAATTGCTTATTTTCTGTACCTATCCTATTTGCTTCCCGTCTACCGCGTTATGGACGCCTAACAGATTCTTAATTTCATGGCCGGGTACCCATTTACGTGTCGTATATATTCGATTTAGTGTATCCGCAATAGAATAAACTGAGGAGTAGTAAATATTACTGTAGTTGTCCTTACTTACGGTAATTGTACTGTATGTTTTAAAGTGGTCAATATCATGTCATGTCATTTCATTATCATTCATTTAATAAAAATATGTCCATTGGAAATGCGCTTGTCACTTTTAAGAAACGGATATTTCCCGGAAAAATCGGGAGCGTAGATAGTCTATATTTCGCGGAATAATCGCGAGCATAGATACCTGTCCATTTCATTGAATACCCTTTGTGTGCATTGACAATATGCATCAATTCAGATTTTACTCTTTGCGCTCGGAATTCCCCGAAAAACATCAAACACTATTCCATCACATAGCCTAGTTCTATTTACCGGAAACACAAAGACCGTGTACGTAGAACGTGGACAGACGCAATGGCATTTAAACAACGAAAGTTCTTTTTTTTGTCACAAAGTTTAAACCAATCTCGATTGCAGTCACAGCTCGCCGCGTTTGTTTTGTACGAATATCTACGAATATCGATTCCACAGAGGCCAACTTGTTTAATATCCATCCCATGCCCCCAATCTGAATGTTAACCCTAACAGATGCCTTTGCTAGGTTCTCCTAGCATAGTACCTACAATCTTTTGTACCATGATGGTATAATTGGATGAAATCTTGCAGGGCATAGTTCGTATTTTGAGTTTCTCCTTTTTCTGATCATTCCCTTGTTCTCAAATTTCAATATTTTTAATTAGGAACGGCGTACGCATTTATACACGAACACTCCATTCTCATAATAACTTCTAATATAATAATTTCTTTGCAACATCACATCGTTTAGGTAGATATATATATGCCTTACATTTTGGCTACGGCTGCCATAAAAAAATAAAATCTGAGCAGTTATAAGAAAATTGTTATCAGAAATAATTATGATAGGCTAAAGGGTAATATTTCAGCCTTTCACCTCGATGCGGATGTTATGTGTTAAATTCTCGCAAAGCACCTGGGACTTTACAAAATTGCGTGCATTTTTAAAACTAAATATCACTTTCGATAACGATTAAGGAAAACTTCACGAGAAAACCTACGCACGCTAAAGTAATTTTTACTGTTATATTGGTCAGCGTGACAGACTCCGGCCATAATCGTTCCCATCGAGGTAACGATATATGTATGATGACGATTCATAGGCAACGGCAGCAAAAGAAGAAGTGTGTTAAAACAGTGTACAAGAACCAAGTGTAAAGTATTTCCTGTGTGAGTGTTCGAACTATGGTATGGACGAATAATTGGAGTCATACTTTTTTTTTTATATATATTTTGTACACTATAATCTTAAAATTAATCAGAAAAAGAGACTTTGTACAAGGATCTACTTATTCCTATAAGTAATCTCTTCCAGCGGACCCAGGAATGGAAAGAAAATTATGTGTGAAAAAAAAATTATTTATGTGCATAGATATGTTACTGGCCAACTACAATTGAACTGTCCTACATTTAACTTTCCTCTAGTTAGTCTTCCATGTACTGTTACCTTACTAGTGACATCTGACATAAATAATACCGCATCTTCTCTGCATTGAGTTAAATATATTTAGTCTCACATCGCTACTCGAAAATCTGTACCGAAAAGCTTTGAATAAAGAAACATAAATGTTTATAAACTTTATGGAAATCCATGAACCACATTCTAAATTCTACATTTCACCCTTGCCCCAAAAACCAATACGCAAGAAAAATATGAAGGGTGAAGTATAAATTTCATTCTTAATTTAACAAAACAGAAGGGAGCCGTGATTACGACGACGTATAGAAAAACATCCCATTTTCTCATTCCGGTTTCGGCACGCATCAACTTGATTTTACCTCGTTCTTCCTCCGGATCCACGGATAACTTTTCCCCGAAGCATCATATAAATAAATTGTTGCCAGTCTTTATTGCTCTGGGTTTACGGTAGCGTTTTTCCCGCCGTGTTATCGTCTTTGGGAATTCCTTCGTCTAATATTCGATTCTTTTGTGATTCGTTACTACCTGTGATTATCATAATGTCTACTCTGCAACTGAGTTGATTGTCTGCACTCTTTGTGCTCTTGATTGCTTCGCGTGCAATCGTTTGTTGTAAATGATAACGGTTGATCTGAAATGGAAAGCCGTCTGAAGTGGGTATGTGGATAGGTAAAACTTAGACCATACAGTTACAAAGATCATGCATAATACTCGTATAGCAAGCTTGAAGGACGCAAAATGAATTATTTAATTCACCAATTATTCATAGTTTGTATGCATATTTATGTTTTTATAATATAAAATTTTGACCATGTTTGTTCTATAAAATTTAAATTATATTATCGTATTCATTATCACTCATTGTGAAACTCAAATGTAATATACATATTTATACATATACACACATCAAAAAAAGTTTGCGATCACTTAGAAAACTTGAAATATTTTTTGATAGATTCAGTATGTAATTTGTAGTTTCAGTATAATCTTTTCGGAACCTCTTCCAAATTTAAAAGGACATAATTTAAAATTAAAATGGAATCCATTTTTTTTAAAATAGTAATAAGTTCATCAGTATGTGTTGAAAAGTGATTATTGAAGATTTTAAAATGAAGAATTTATTTTAATAAAGAAAATTTTAATATGAAGTAAAATAAATTAATTTATTTATTCTGATATGCACTTATCTAACGCATAACGCTAGTTCTAACGCATGCAGAAATCCTTGTGGGCATGCTTTGTATTATGTTATCGAGCAACTGTTGAAGTAGTCTGTCCCATTTTTGAATGGCGGCTTCCCGGATCTGTGGCAGCGTCTGCGGTAGTGGCTGACTATTCCAAACAACTCGTTTAAGAGCATCCCACGCGTGTGTAATAAAATATTTCAACTATTTAAAGTGACCGCAAACTTTTTTGTTGTGTGTCGTTTAGAATTTTGATATTAGGCATAGGCGGTAAAAGTACGAAATTAATTGCTACATAGGTATTTTAATAGTAAAGTTATATTAATAATGTAGTTAGTGAATTACAAATTCAAATAACTTTTAGGAGCCCTACACATTTATTTGAAATTTCTGAAGGTAAGGACCTCAAAGAATTCGATTTGGGCATTCAGTAGGTATATCGATGAGAATGTCAAGTATTTATTTCAACAATCTGTTTATTATAGTTTCACTTTATTTACAGATTATTGAACATATAAATATTAAATTTAAAAATAATTTTTAATTATAATATTAAATAGGTTACATACATCCATACAATATATGCGTAAATAAATATAATTGACAAACATAAACTGTTTTCGTATTATCTGAAAGTAGTAAAACTCCCCTAAGGGGTTATGCCAGTAATCTCATAATTGGGCATGTATTTTGGGAATCGCAGAACGCGGCCTCTCGCACCGCCTACGCTGCAGCCCATGGGTAGCCAGGACATTAAGACCGCGCCATACCGCGACCAGCCAGCGACGGACTTTGTAGCTTTTTACGAACTCCTGTATCCCGGCACGGGGTCGAGAAATGTATTCTTACTCTGCCCCAACACACATCTTTACATCTCGTACGAATAATTTTGTTCATGGGTTTAACGGTATATAGTATATAACGGTATAACATATTTAACGTAGGTAATGTTGACTTCCCTTATTTTTCTAGTAGTTGTACAACTGCTGTAACTCAAAGTAAGAACTCCTGGGTTCGATTGCGGGGTCATGCAAGATAATCCTAAGTTTTTCTAATTTTAATATCAGTCACCTTATCTTACATGAGACGTATAACGTAACCAGTGAAAATACACAGTGAAAATACTAGTGAAAGTACTACACTACTATGCCTGTCCCTTCTGAGAAATACAGATGTATTATGCATTGTAGAATTTTTCAAAAGCTTTGTCATTTCCTATACGAGACCAAAAGTAGTTGAGACGCGTTTCTTTAGGAAACATCTCCAATATGCAAAATGATCTTAATGAGTTTAAATGTTTCCGTAGTAATTACGTATTTTTTAAAGTCAGCAATAATATCTTACCCTCAATCATACTCATTTTCATCATGCAATTAGTTATCGATTTCATAAAACATCTATGTGAAGGTATCGAGGTAAAAGTTCATTTTAAAATCGTTCACAACTCTTAAGGTTTCCTGGAGAAAGTTCAACATAATCAATATAGAATTATTTCGCAGAACATATTTCAGGCGGCGGGCGCACGCGAACAGCACTTAGTGTAAGAACGGCTATTTGGAAGTTGCGAGGCTTTCAGCACGTCGGCATCGGTGGATGCGATCGTTATTTATTTTCTTCCACGCTTGCTGCATTATTTACTACTTGGATCCCTCCAGAATGGTGTAACAATGGTAATAGATACGATTTTACAAATGCCAAAATAAACAATTGCCTGTGCAAGCTACATAAGGAACCAATAATATATTTTTCTTGAAACTAATTAATGCCGCTAATAAGTTCAAGCCAGTTTATTTTTTTTCGTTTATCACAATATTTTACCGTTAATATTTATATTATTGCCGCCATCAAAGCTATTCCACTTCAAGTACCTATAACGCAAATTTATTCAAACAAGACTAGCCCTGCTTGCGCTTACATGCTTAATTACATTGACACGAACTGCTAGACAACAAGTTATGAAATATATTAGCTTTTTATAGCACTTTACTGTACAACATAATATACAAAGTACAACACAATATACGGCACAATATAGATAAGAACATACGAGTAACGTATTCGGTAGACACTTTTCTGAACGACTAATCGATAACCTAGCTCAAAGGTGGACTTCTGAAGAGTGGGTGATAAATTCAAAGAGGTAGGTATTAATTCTCGAGTTGGCTTGACGAGGGTCGAAAGTTGAGCGGATATAACAAGTGGCAGCACTAACTGTCACGAGCAGACCTGGCCATGCCACGCCTCGCGGCTTAATCGCCAAACTTTCCCCAGCGATTGGAGTTTTTGTGGAATTGCGGTGTTCGTGCCTTCACCGCTAATTTATGCGCTGCGAGTGAATTGAGAGTGCTCCGCTTATTCTCTGCTCCCATTACGTATTCAGTGCTTCGCTTAATCGAGCAGTTTGTACGTAGGCAAGGCTGCTACCAGATATCTTGAGATCAAGTGTTTACGAACGAAATGCATTTAACTATATTTCGAACGACTTTTCACACACGTTAATACTTAGGTTTTTTTAGATTAATTTACTGTCTAATGTATACTATCTAATATACCTATGTATAATGTATACATGTAATGTCTATATCTATGTGTGTTAAAATAAAGCTGTCTTAAGTGGTAAAGGTCATTTTTAACATCTAAAAACCTGTATTAAATAGAATCCACTGCATTATGAAATATTTTTAGCGCTATAAGTCTTTTTCTAAGTCATAGAACCGTTTTTTATACATTTGTGACACTGGTTTGTGTACCTACCTACAATCAACATTGATATTTTTTGTCATCTTAACATAGCACTTTGCAGTCAGTCAGATACAAAGCTCAATAATAATCTCATTCATTTTTACCCATTTATATTTTTTGACTGCCTCGCCGGTTGATCGTGACCGTAAGGTCCCGGGTTGAAATCCCCGTTCCCTTGCTCTTCGCGTTTAGTAACTTAGATTTTCTAGGAGAAAATTCTAATAGTGACACGAATAATGACCAGTGTATGGCAATTGGCTCAAGCCCTATTTCATAATGGCCCATAAGACTAATTGCTAAAATGAGCGAGTATAGATACTACACCTTTCTACCTACCTCTTTGGCATATCTAGGCATAATGTTATGGTAAGTTACATTAAAATAAAATAAATTTTACAACGTCATCATCATTACCCGTTTCAATCTTGTGCTAAATAGAGACCTCCCCTGAAGACTTTTTGCTAAAGATTCTCATTCTCGGCAAGGAAATTTTACAGCAGAGTAATAGAACCAATATTGATGCGCTCGTAGCTGTGATGCGGCTGCAGATTGCACGTGATCTTAAAGTGAGCAACGAAATCAGCACTCAGTTCTTAGATTGGTAATCGTTAGCAGCAAATTTCCAAAAGCGTAGGTAAATAATAT
>DWFO01000272.1:0-22661 GCA_018246595.1 Mimoniades nurscia nurscia
TTAGGCTTGATACATCAGTCTGTCAGTTCTGTTCTTATTTTATTTGGTTAAGAACTAATTTATTTTCATGTTTAGGAGCTTGACATCGTAAGCACCCACACTGAAAGTAGTATAGATGATGAAACAAATGAATCTGTAGATAATTTTATGTTACAAATAGAAAAAAGTCTTACTTGATATAATAAAAATGTAGTAATTTTTTTATATTACTTTTCTTTGCAAGTACGTTTGTCGCACGAAACCTTAACTTTGTATTAATGTTACATCTCCTTTGGTTACAGAATAATCCAGATATTCAAAAAAGAAGAATTAAACGCTAGTGATGAACATGGCCAATTTTTTAAAGTCCTCTCCACTATACTTAAGTAACATTTAATTTCGTTTATCAAAATAGTAAAATATTGTAAAAAAATCAACACCAAAAACTCCCAGTTTGACGTATTTCACCGATTTTCATTTTTCAACAGATACGTTGTAATGTCTTATTGCTATCAGCTACCATTATTAATATATTATTAGATAAATATAATATATTTATTATCATATTTATCTAATAATTATATTACTAGATAGAAAATAACAGGTCTCCTAATACGTCTTTTATATTCCAGATGCAAACTAAAGATGATCCCTGCCAAACCACTTTACCACGCGATTTGTAATATAAAAGAAGTAAATTTAATATAAAAGTAAGAATGGGTTTGACCCTCCTCCCCCCTTTGAAGTAAGGTTACTTACGTATTTAATGAATGGCCCCTTTCAAGAAATATTTTTCTACCATAGAAAATTTTAATTGAATGAAATAATTCCTATGAACTTTGTCAACATCTTTTCTTCCCAAAATTGTTGGTTTCTTTTAATATTTGACATAATTAACATACTTTCCATTCATGTCACATTCATTTTAGCCACACTGTACACCTTGCATAACAGTATCTGAGTGTAATTTAAACTATTTGTATACGCTTGTTTCTTTTAATAAATACATAATCATTAACGCTTAATTGATTATTGAAATATCTTTAAATTGATTGTGTGTTTAGTTTTCACACATTAATAAAAAGTCCTACGATATTATTGCGGATCAAAATTGGTTTGTCCGCACCTATACAGCAATCGAACAGACAAACTGCCGCGCGCGGCGCTAGTAGTAGCGTAAAATACCTAAAACAGCTCGGCACCGAAATGTAACAGCGCTCTTAAGCCCTTAATGCACAGTTTATGTGAAATGATAAATATCAATAAAACGATTGTTTTTTATTTCCTTTGTTATTTTCATTTCTCCATTGCATTCGAGTGTGAAAAATTATAACAGCATAAAGTACAACACCGCTCGAATTATCTCGAGTGTGTACAGTTTGGCCAGTTTAGTGCGCTCGAGTTAACTCGAGTGTACACGTTAAGGGGTTAAATGTAACAAACGAAATAAGTGAGAAACGACTAACTCAACTCACCATTCATCACCATATTCGACTACGGCAATTACTTGACCATATTCGGATAGCCTATAAAAGATCGGACAAGTATAGTTAATTAGGTCTTAAAAATTGAAAAGTTTCGTTCTTCCTCATGGATCCTATAATCAGAATCAAACCAATCAAACCAACTCTCATCAGAGTACCTTTGAAGTATACCCTTTCTAATAAGAAAAGAATCATCGATATCGGTTAACGTGATATAGAGTTATTCATCCATTTGTCGCGCACACACTTAATGCAAATTTAAGATTTATGTGGTTTTGTCATGGGTGGCATTGTCAGAACTGGACCAAGTTTAAATGGGACCAATTGGGAAGAACCACCTTTCGATAAAAAAAAATCATCGATCTCGGTTCACCCAGTTCGAAGTAACGAAGTAACAAACATAAAAAACAAAATAAAAAAAATAAAGACGAATTGAGTGCCCCCTTCCCCTTTTTGGAAATCGGTTAAAAATGAAAGGATTTTAATTCATTCAATTTTAAATCCATAGCACATTTTAATATATCTAATACAATTTTTGGAATTACTTTCTCTTCATATTCAAATTGTCTTCATCAAAATGTGAAGTCCACGGCAGGACATAGGCCAAAGGGGTTCATGCCCGTTGTCCTGACGCTGGTTAAAGGTTATAAAAATATATAATATTTTGTTATGTTAAAATCAGTAAAGTAAACTTTTTCAAATGTAATATATCTTTTAATGCTCATTTTTTTTACTTTTTAATATATCTTTAGAGAATAATTTGGTTTCATAGCAAGTATTTCTTAGTATTTCATGAATTATTATTAGTACGCATAATTGAGTACATTAATAAAGCTATACAATTTTTGTACGTAAAAATAAATGTGTAGCATTAGTATAGTTCACTCAAGTCTATATAGGTACTATTGAAGGCAATGAAATAGATTGTTTTGTAGAAGGTATATGAGTGAATTTAATAGTCTAATATAGTCATTCATTAGTTATTTAAGACGTTGTTAAAGCGTACCTCATTGTGGACGGGTTCCCTAAGAGTGTCCCTCACGAACTTGTAGTAAGGGAAAACGCTACCATAACTCCGCGGAACCCGCAGCGCAAGCACCAGCGGACGCCGCTCTGTCGGCGATGAGGCAGACGGACGTTCGTCCTCCGCCCGAGACATTTTAGCTCTCGCGAATGTCACACATATTTACACTTGTTCACACCACTTAACTTAAGGCTAACATCATTGAAGGAACAGTTTAAGTTATTACACACCGTACACAGGAGGGTACATCATAAACAAGCGTTGTTTGATTAACTTTTGCATCGAATATCAAGACAGATGGCCGCGTGAAATACCGCTGTGCGTCTTTTAGTAGATAACAACGATTGAAGTTACAGTATAAAATTGTACAGGAGTGCTTATCGAAGTTATCTGTTTGTTTGTGGAGTCCTACGCTCTTTATTGACATTTACTCCTTAAAATTTATTAATAGCTGACTTAACTTGTAAAACAATTGTAACTACATCGGAAAACATATTTTTTTTACATGTTACCGTATGATTGTAGGATTCATTACTTAGCAATAAGTAAAGCATTAATTTCATTGACGTAAAACATAATAACATCTACAAACATCAGAATAAATTCATCAACTGTACTACTAACGCCATCTACCGATGCTTGTGGCACTACATATTACTGTATGTTGCTTATGCGCATCATGATTAGCAAAAAATTCAACCATAGTTTTCTGTTCAAACATAGATGGCGATACAGATGCAGTGCTCAAGTATAGGTGTCAAAATATTTCTATTTTAAATACAATTAACATATAATTATGTACATGAAATTATAATTTGGACTGAAACATTTCTCATAACCAAATGTGTAAGCAAATTTTGTTTCCATACGTTGAAAAGCATTTCTCATTTTCCAAACGATCGTGCCAATTAATGTTATAGTACCTATAGTGAGACAATCGATTGCGATACAGCAATCAGTAAAGATATGTCCAAGTATATTTAATGACAAAGAAGCGTTCAACTGTATTCAGTTAAGGTATGTAGAAACGGTAAGTTAATATTATGCGAATTCCTTAAATACAATATAAAGTCTAGTTTAAGTTAGTCTAAAGTTTAGTTCATTTAGCTGAAAACAGGTAACTACTAATAGATTCAGAGGATTGAAGTCGTAACACCACAACAAGAAAGTTCACAGGTTTTAAGACATACCTTGCGATTTAGTGCGTCTAGTAACACTATCAACATACACTTGTTCACTCAGATACTATATTTATTCTCACTTTGTCTAAAAACATTATAAATATGTTCACCTTGAATTACTAACAAAGTTCTTTGGGGAAAGCTTGAATTTTTAACTTTATTTATTTATTTATTTATTTATCATTACTTCTATCCTTACAGGTCCTCAACCTACTGCGATAGAGTAGCCTTGTTGAATATACACATTACAAAAATATACAGTCTAAGCTAATTTTAAATTACATCTCTTACAATAATATATCACATTACAAGTACATTTTCAACTATAGCATAATAAGTTCATTGTCACTTTTGCGAATTCACTCCAGTGGCAACAAAACACGTCGAGCCTATTATGGGCCTCATTGAGTGTATGTATTGCTCGAGTGAGAGGTGCCTTGGCCAGAAGCTTGGTCCGGCCGCTAGAGGCACTAGCAGCGGCGGGGCCCTCCGTCGCCACACAACGATCTGGCACGCATATGTCAAATCGTGACAATATGTATTATAATGTTAATTTTTTCAAACGAAATAATAGATTAACTTTTGAAAACTGCAAAACACGATTGATTTTAACTTATCTTGTGGGTACACTTTTAAGTAATAGAGTCTTTATATTACAAAAGGTAAATATTGAGCTCTAATAACGTCATTTTATATAATACATACTTTATTAAGCATTCGATTTAACGCATACTATTACAGCCCGACTGGGAATCGAATGTAAACCGCGTGGTGTCGGTCTGTAAAACAGAGCACTGAAATTTATATAATATTACAATTTATTTAGAAATTTATATAATATTACAATTTATTTAGAAATTTATATAATAGTCACACAGTATGTACTAAATTTACGTCCCACCAAACGACGTATCTTCGTAAGTTTGTTTATAGAAAACTACCGGTGGTTTTATAACTAAATCAGCAACTTAACAAAGTAAATCACAGTTCATAGCCGACTCTGTTCTTCGAGTAATTTATAGCAAAGAATGTTCGTGATGCAATATTGTTAAGTGTTATTTAAAATGAAATCAACTTCCAATCACGCAGGCCACTCGTATTGTTTCCTACACAAATCCCATGCGGTTCCAACTCGTAACCATTATTGAAATTATAGTGAAGTAACTACAATCCGTTGTTAGAAAGTGGCTATCGGTTCAATCTGAGCCATATTCACGCATTGTGCGAGTTATCCGCACCGAAGTCATGCTCTGTGTCCGCTAGTTCGTTATCCGGGCATAAATGCTTTATACACGGCTATGAAGTAGTTAACATGTGCGTTTAAATTTTTTGTTATTTTAAACAATCACTTCATTGTTCAATCCTGCCTAGTTGATCCAGTGGTTGGAAGTGCGACTGTTGATCGAGAGGTCGGGCTCGATTCCCGGGTCGGGTAGTATGGGATTTTTTTGACATAAAGTTTCTAAGTAGCTCGGGCTTCGTGCTCGGTGTATGGGAATACGCATATCCCATATGCCATAGTGAGATGTAAACGTACCTAGAGAAACGTGAGAAATGTGAATGTACTACACTCCTTAGCCTACCTCTTCGGGGATTACAGGCGTGATGTTACGTAAGAGAAGACACAAATGTGGTGTAATGGAAATGTAAATGATGATGATGATGATGACGACAAGTGTCTATACCACAGGGATACAATTTTATTGGCTCTTGGTTCATGGTTGGAGTACACTCCAGAGGCTCCTACATCGTTTGCATGAGACGTAAACGATGTTAGAGGCGAAACATGTTTACGAATCGACCGTAAATTTTACTTGATATATTTAACGATGTCAGTTAATATTAATAAAAGCGATGACAAACCAAGGCAATGAGCATTGACTGTCACTGTATTCAAATATACAGTCATAGCTGAACTCGACACAGATGTGAACACTGGCCAAAGTTTGGTCGATAGTTGATTGTAACATTTAGGTCATCTAACATTAACATGCCAAATGCTCATACACCACGGTCATATAGATCATTCATCTTGTTAATTTGGTTAGGGCTGCCAACTGTCAAATTGGCTACTGCTCAGAACATAGATATTTAAAAATATTACAGGATTGCTTTGAACCACGAGCATTAGAAGCTGTTACAGCTCCTGTTCATAAAACAACCAATAAACTAAACAGAATGTACACGATTATTTCATAATTGTGCCGTTTAATCTTTTATAGGCTGCATCTAACCTCTAGTTCTATTGCTGAGACCTTGTTTAGATACAGGAAGACTTGGCACGTACATTATTACACTGCTCCAATGCATAGTTGGCAATGTTTATACTATTAATTAAATAAACAGTTTATTCTGCGACAACCCTATTTCCGCTTATTTTAAAGGACACACCAAAACCGCTCGGCCTCGCTGCCTCCTCGCGTCCCACGTGAGCTTGGGCAACTGGAGCCTTGGGCCGGCGCCAACGTGATCTAACTCTTACTTTCATTGTCCGACTAGCTCGATCACAATGATACCACCGTTTATGCCCTTCTACAGACAACTGACGTAAGACACGCTTACAAAGTAATACACATACATTATGTATAGCGCTCTTTGTTAATGTCAGCCGCAATCAATTGGCGTGATTTCTTCATTGCTTTATCTTTGTTCTTAAAGATCTTAGCACTGTCCACATTATTGTCCTTTATGCGAGCGTATTCTTCTATAGAAAATGCTTTGCTTTCTTTTCTTTGCTTTTTGCAATGCTTTAAACCATTCGTTTATTGTAGAATTTTTACATTGTGTTTTTGTCTATGGTCTTCATTTCGTTCGAATTTTGACGTTTGTGACGCTTAATACAAAACATAATATGAACATTGGGATACAGAATGAACACAGTGCTAAACGAGTTAGGAGTTGACCAAAAATATACGAGACAACCTACATACATTGGGCGGTGTCTATTCACACCGGATACTATTTTATGGCTTGGAAAAATCCTGCATACTGGCTTTGATCTGAATAATACACATTAGTCTCTGCTCACTGTATTGGATATCGGAAATAATTGTTTACTTGGACTACCTAAAGTTACTTGGAACTGCCTGGAATAAAAGTGGTCAGAAGGAAAAACCTTTAAGTTTTTGGTGGTACCAATTATAAAGAGAATAACTTTTTTCATGCAAACCTGTTTCATTGGTTTTATTTCTGTTAAGCCGTGATACCTTGGTGCCGTTAACGTGTTTCGACTAATAAGGTATTGCAGGAAGACACAAAAATGTAGAACTTTCTAGTTTTAAGTCTTTTAACCTTGCAATGCTATAATATATTAGTTTCTTGTTGTTAACTTAGACAATAAAAAGCATCAAGTGTTTACTTATCTTTACTGTGCATCATCATATCGTGCTATGTAATTACAGCAATCCGCTAAAGACTATACATTATATCACTTGAAACACAGAATTTATTCGCCTTTATCTATTTTATAAAAGATGCACATTAATATTTTATGTTACATTAGTTATATGAAGCTAGTTATTTAAAGTTACAGTTATATAAGGAATAATAATTATATGGAGATAATTGAAAATTTTCACTTCGAATTTGTACAGTGATCGAAGATGTGATCTATTTGACAAAAATATTATCTATTTAAGAAGTCCAACACTAACAGATATAATGCTACATATATAATTATATAGCTTTATTGGTTTTGACTTAAAAGGTAGAAGACTACTGGTTATGACACTAAGCCAGTGATTTGGAAAGGTGCTCGTGCGGTTTGCATATGTGAAAATATTACATTCTTAAAATGTATAATTACTTTTAACATAGTCAGTAAGGCTTACCTCTATGCGATGGTGGGATATAAACGTAACTGTTGAAACGTGGGAGTGTACTATACCTACTCCTCTGCCTACCTCTTTGGGCATTGGAGTAGGTATAGTACACGTATTATAGTACAAGTATTATAGGCTTGACGCTTTCTCAGTGAGAGAGCGGTTTTTCCGGGGAAGTAACACCACTATACCTGTGTCTACCGAGAATAATAAAATTGTTGTTAAACAATTTGTGTTTCGGTCTAACGTTTTCCGGTCTACATATGTACATATGTATGTTTATAGTATGTATGTATAGTTGAGGCGACCACGTCAGTCCTTAAGAGTAGCAATGTGTCTATAAGTATCCTTGTATAGGATGTAAATAATGTTATTCAATTAGTTCGCTAACACATTTTTTTTTCCTTTGATATTGTGCTTAAATTAAATTGTATGGAACTGTGTGGATAATAAAGGGGGTAATTAAATAACTGGGAGCTCGAATTGAATACATACATTTCCGACAACGGTGGTGTACCGAGATGGGTTCGTGTGGCACGCTGTATTGAGGCGCTTTCGACAACCACCCAGCCGTGTTGCTTTCTATCCGAGATAGCGTACCATGGCATTCCACTGATTTACCACTGAAATATAATTACTTACATTATATGGACACATTCGTGTTTTGATATACATATGTACACGTTAATAGCCTCGGGACGCAGCTGCACGTAGTAATGATAATTTGATATCAATTATTCATAATGAATTACGATGGCCGTAACCAATATTAAGTGGGTTATGTTTGATTGAATTGGAAACAAATAGGTACATACCTATGTATTTTGAAGTGTATATTTTTGTCTTTTTTTTTTCCTTTTGTTCGACCCTTTTATCGTTCCACTGCTGGAACGTGGGTCTCCTGTCACAATGAGAGGGTTAAGGCCATAGTCTGCCACGCTGACCAAGTGCGGGTTGGCAGACTTCATACGCCTTAGAGAAGAATTTTTTTTTATGAACTCTTAAGCTTTACAGGTTGCCTCACGATGTTTTCCTTCACCGTTATAGCAAGTGATATTTAAAGTTAAAACGCACAATTTTAATAGGTGCGCGCTAGGATTCGAACCCGGTCTCCCGAAGTGAGAGGTGGAATTTCAAACCACTACGCTATTATGTATACTGCTATATTTTTATGTGATGTTCAATAAATGGATATTCGGACTTAAACATATACCAATATTCCACGAATAAGTGTTATGCTTATATAACTACCTATTTAATTGTAGGTAATTACAGATGAAATATTGAGACGCGCATAGATAATAAGCAAATCAATAAGTGAGTGAAAAAAGGAACAAATTAGCGAAAGAATAATGAATTAATCGCGACAATAACAATAAAATAATGGCTACTGTGTATATGTAACTTACTACAGATTACATTACACCAAGAGCGTAGGCTTAGCGGAATTCATACGGTTTCTTCCACGCAGTAGATGTATAATGTTGCATTATTTTGAGTAGGTACGCAATAGCGTATTGATCATATCCATTGTTATTAAAACGTTATTAAAAGCGTGGATACATAACGTTGTAAATCTTATATGCGTATACTCTTTTATCCTAAATACGTATTATGAAAACTGATTATAAATTTGTGAGATCTAATTAATGGTTTACTATTTGACTTGTAGCAAATATGCTTTTAATTTAATGTATTAAAATACATAATTCATTAACAATTCACTAAAACGGTGCAATTGTTTAGAATTCTTTGAGTTTTCGAACTTAAAAATTTCTAGTACTAGCTCGAAGTATGGTTTTCTGACCGGATATGACAATACGTGTCCCCTATTCCATAGAATATATAACGACAGGTAAAATGAGTGAATGCTACCTTTGCTTGCCCCTTCGGAGAAACAGAGGCGTGATGTTAAAAATCTCTCCAATGCGTATGTTAATATACCTTTTTAAAGCTGTTGTAATAATGGGTGCAATGCTTTAAATGTTCTCCTGCTGGGTTTCTTGCACAATACGAGAGTCATGAATACCTGCTCCAGTACAGATTCGTTAAAGATACTTATGTGTTAGTTGTCAATACATGTCGGATATTCCTAAGTCACGTTGATGATTAAAACATTAATAAAGATTAAAAGACTATTATCTAACAGTAAAAATTGCGACGCACTGCTTAAAATATCTTCCGAAACATAGCTTTTAAAGATATTTTTCTCAATCGGCCAAACGTCCAACTATTGCCGGAGATCAGCGTTACTTAACTTAACAGAACTTTATAATGACTAATCGCTTCAGGCCTACAAGCGGTCTAATATAATACGTATAATAATAATGGCGCTGCAAGCTCTTTATAAGTATGAACTATTACGATAGTACCTAGATATTATATAATAAAATGAAATACCTCATGTCTTACTGTGTCATTCAAGTAGGTACTGCTGTTTAACAGCAGTTTTTATTTCAAGCGCTGTTCCGTAGTACCAGAATTAGTTGTATCTTCAATTTTGGATATACAGTCAAGTAATTTTATAGTATCAAGACATGTTACTGTTATCGTATATGACTTTTTGTTAATTTTATCCAACGCTAAAAAATTAAATTAAATTTGAAGAATTTTTTATAGAACCTCGGTGAATATACAATCCTAGATAAGACAATTAAATAAGTGGCAAATTTATTTAACTATTCAATGTGACTCACAAAAACATCAACTCACGCTCAACGCAAACGTACGTGAACTCCTTATCATGAATATTATGATTTAACTGTGTACTGCTGTAGAATATAAAGTCGATTTAATTTGTCTGTAAGAATGTTTAAGCAGCAATTATATTGCGTCTTAATGTTCCTGCCACCATGTCTGTCTGTCACTTAATATTGTATACCTACATAAAATTTAAAGCCAACTATTTGTCAGTAACATAAAAGTTAGTACAAAATATAGCCTTTAGCGGTAACTAATAAATGTTATTGTTATGTCTAAAAAAATGCTAATAGGAGTCGAATTAATTTCAATGTACACCTTACCGATTATGCGCCATATGAATCTAAGCAGTTTTAGCTAACATACAAATGGTTGCTTGTCGATTACTCTCAGGCGTTGTGTTTGTGGTCTGCAAAATAATTTTATTATCTTTGAGAGTATTGTGCGTGTTTTAGCTACTTAATTTATTAATTTAAAAGTTATGATTTCTTCAGTACGTTTTGCTTTAATCATATTTTTTATAAATTTCAGATTGGGGCGTGAATAGCGAGCCTGGAGAAGTGAGCGAGCCGGAGGCCGGTCGCATGCGTCCCGAAGATTATCGTCTCGTGTTCCTCAGTTCGGACTCTTCGTGCCGGGAGGATACTGAAGACTCATCTTCGACTGCTTCCTCTGCTGCGCCCCCCGCGCCCGACGACTGTGACTGGGACTATTTCGAACCCGGCGCGGCGGCGGCGCAGCCCACTTTACCATCGCCAAGACACATCCCGCAAGCTTGCCCACGAGCGTGTTCCTGCGGAGCTGAACCACGAATAGTCGCAGTTCCCGTTCCGGTACCCGTACCTGTACCGGCCGCGCTCTGGCCTGCTTTACTCGCCTTTCCAACCCAAGCACCACCTACGCCACACTGGAACACCTATCCGGGCTTCCCTCCTCTAGATGCCGCTGCACTCGCTCGACTCACGACAGCTGCTGCCGTGGCCGTTACCGCCGCCGCCACCGCTTCCGCCTCCGCAATGCCGCAAAACAGACTCGAGATGACCGTCGAACGAACCGATAAGGCGATACAGTCCGAATGTGTTCAAGCGCCGGAGCCCCGAGATAACGATAAGCACGATAACAATATCGAACGCACTGTCGAGCGTGGCACGTCAGACGAAATCAAAGTAATCGCCGAGGAGGACAATTTATCAATAGTATCCGAACTGCCGGACATAATGCCAGACCACTTAGACGCCGAGAAAGCATTCCCCTCATCTAATGAGTCCGCTAACTCCAGTGATTCTGAAGCGGAAGTCGCTCATAGAAGTTATGACCTACGAAGCGGGGCGCCTGAAGAGCCAGCGACATCAGACGAAGATTCTGAAGACTCGGGAGGTGGCGGCGGACAGTTTTCTCGTGTATTCGTAGTTAATCCTGCCGACTCTTCATCAGACTTAGAAGATAATGCGGACAGTAGCGGTATAGATTGTGATGATTCCTACGATAAAAAATCGGACAGCTTAGAAATTATTGCAGTGGAAATGATTATGCAAAATGAAAATAACTTGAATATGGAATCGAACGAAAGTAATTCTCAAAACAATAATGATGTCGTCTTGTTAGAATCAGTTAGTTTTAGTGAAGAATGTCCTGTAATTCTATATTCAAATGTGGATGAAGGAAGCGGTGATAATGTAATGAAACGTTCTAATTTTATTAAGTTCTGTGATGAAAATATGCTGCAAAGTGAAACTTGTGAAGATTTTAATAGTTTTAATGCAACCTGCAGCGACAATTTAGATAATGAAGATTATTACACCGATAAAGATAATAACCGTAGTCAAAGTGTGTCCGAGCACATAGAATACGATTCATTGGATAACTCAGCTAGTATGGGCAGCAATATGAAAGTAAAAGTCTCAGTGGAGTTGCCTAATGATCATTACAATAAGAACGAATTTTCAATTAGCGATACGTCGCTTGGATACTCGTCAAAACCATCACCGTCCCCCGAGCCAAAACAAGAGCCCAACTTACCCGCTATTGACAAAATAGACTTGTTTAAAGGTATTGAACGGACGCTTAGTGAGTTGCTAAAGAAAGAATTATTAGACGATCAGGGGGAGGAGAAAATGCACGGCCCGCGGTCGGTTTGCACTACGGACACGGAGGGGGGCGCGGGCGCACCTGCCGCGACAACAGTTTGCCGCTCGCGCACGGCCGGTGTGGACGGGTCCGCGCGTTTCACTAGCCGCGTTATGATAACGCACGATCGTGTCTCCGTGGTCACATCAGACACGACACAGCTCATGCGTGATATTACAGTGCATCACACAAACTCACAAAACGAAACGGAACCCGACTCGGATGTGCAAGAGAACGAAATCAACGAACGAATATCCGACGACGAATCGCCGCAGCCTTCGGGTGGAGTGACTGTTGTCAGTAATGCCGACACTCTCTCGGCCGTCGTATGCCTGGAGGAGGGGCTAGCTGACGACGACTCGTGGGTCGAGGACGTCAGCCATGACGACGATGAGGGCACTTCGATCTCAGATAGTGATTCGGGAGACGAGGCCTCGTTACCCACCCGAGGGGATGATTTTTCTTACTGTAGACGTTCATTGGACTTCACATTACACACAATTGTCGAGGAAAGTTGTGAAGAAAGCGAAACAGAACAAACGCCGAAGAAGCCGCGTCCTATATCTGCGACTGAGTTAGAGAAATACTTCTTTTTTGGCTTAGGCGAAGGGCGAAGCACTCGCGAAGATGAAGATCCAGTTTCAGAAACGTCAAGTGTGTGTAGTGAAGGTGGTGAATCTATTGTAGATAATGAACAGCCAAAACGCAGTGGTGATAGTGATGAAATGGCTTCATCTCGATTGGAAAAATATTTTTTATCTGGCTTTATGGGATTTAATCAAGAGCGACGTGATTCCGACGGATCCGGAAGTGTTGGTAGTGATAGTGAAGGTAAACAGAGTCCAGAACAAAGGAGAAAAAAATTAGTGCGCGCTCGAGGTACGCCGCGATCTCATTCTTCGTCACTGGATAATTTGTTAACTGGTGAGGAGCCTTCACAAGATACCCAGGAGGTATCTGATGGATCGAGTACTGAAACTGAAGATCGTCATGAATCACTTGAAAGGCTCGATATTCCCTGCGAGTCTAAACGTAAAAAACAAAGTAAAAAGACTCGTGGATCTCCGGCAGACGAACGACGACAATCGGTCGAGTTTCCCGAGGAAACTCGAGACGATACTAGGTCAGTTTCAGAAGGCGAAGATGGAAGATTAACGCCAAGACCTGAATTCCCACCACTCGGATCTGAACTTTCAGAATCTAAAAAGCAAACCAGCCGAGACAGCGGGTTCGTCGGAAGCTGCGACGATTTGTTAAGAAATGGAGACTCTAGTTCGGAGTTCACAAGATCCCACGAGCCCAAAACGGAATTAGAAGAAATAATCGAGGAAGTCCGCCCGGAAATCGATGACCGTATCGATCGTCCGCCATCATCACGCCCTCCACCCAGTCCGCTTACTCGCAAGGATAGCTTTAATAACTGGTCCTCCGACGAGGAAACCAATCTGATGATGACTAAGATGAGACAGTTTTTCAAACAAATGATAAACACTTCTAATGTGCGCACTTCCACACCGGCGTCATCGAACACGGAAAGTTCGCGTCCGCCCAAACCACCTCAATTATTATATTTTGAAAGTGAGCTAACACGATTAATGAAAACGGTTCCGGGTATACGAGACGAGGAAGTCCGTGAAATTGTTGAATATTTATCGAGTGAAGATACGTGGAGCGACTCATACGACTCGTCCGACTACGCCGGTTCCGATTTAGAAGGCACGGCAGCCAACAGATCCGCCTTAAGAAAACAAATATCCGAGAGTTGCCGCGAGATCATTGACGAGTTCGACAAGGGCACTAGCGAGGCAGGCTCCTTAGAACGCGATGCCGTCGGAGCTTATCAAAGGTTGGCAGCTACGTTGGGCCGAGCGGGTGAAGGATCGCCGCCTTTATTTGGCAAGGTCATGCGGCATATTGGCGGCAGACTAGTGGCGTTAATGCATGAAGTTTCAGGTGGTGCGTCTCCAAGTACGGATGACGACAGTGCGTCTGAACCGGGGGCCTTAGCTCGTAGTCGATCTCATGATATTTTAGAAGCTACAGCTAGTCGGGGTAGCGTCGCGAGTGATTGTGAAAGGTTTTCGTGGCGTGGAAGCTTCGAATCTGCTTTATTAGCAGCGGATTCGCGGGGAACACTAGGTGGTCCGGGATGTGAAGCCAGGAGGTCGCCAGCCGGCGCCGACCTGGCCGCCCAAAGGTCGCATTCGAGAAGCTGTGGCGCTATCGGCGGGAGTGAAGACAGATTATGGCGCGGGAGACGTCGCGCTTCAGCTCCAGATGCCGAGGTATAGTATAATGCTTAGCACCTTATTTAAAAATCACCACATCTTAATTCAACTAATAATACACTCAAAAAACAAGTCAACTGACGTATTTAACAATAAATAATAATAATAATGTATAAAGAAAAACAATCGTATGCATTTATTCTATCCGTTCAATAGAGCAATTCGTTTTGTCGATATGAACAGATTTCTCCTTCAGATAGCTTACAGTATGACGTTAGTGAAACAACACATTCTATAACACAAAACGAATCATGCGTAAAAGGTTAGCTTGAGTTGTTCTACACAAGCTATCCGGTATCACAGACAGTTATTTACAAACAAGAGTACATATTGATAAGGATTACATGTCTTAAAATTGGGCTTAGTAATAACACCTCTGGACATATCCACACACGGCCATCTGATCCCAAAGTAAGCGTCAAGAGAGCTTGTGGTATGGTAATCAGAGGGCTGATAAACTTCATATATACTTATGAATATGAATTACTTCGATAGATTTTTTTTTCACATCCAGACACAGAACAAATACTTGTGTTCATCATACAAATATTTATTCTGGGTGGAAATCGAACCCACGACCCCCGGCGCAACAGTCAGGTTCACCAAGCACTACACTAACGGGCCAGTCTCTCTGCAGCAACTTAGTGGCGACGATATATTAATTATTATGAACTAGGAAAACATTAACATGCTTCTAATTTTATTATTACCCTAACGCAACGTTACCCAACTAAAATGTGTACCTAATGGTGATGACTTCACGGGAAACGATAATTACTGGGGTTATCTGACCATGAAGACATTTCAAGGTATCATAATGACATTGTGTCTATACGGAAAAAACTAATTATACAACTCCCAAATGTGAATTACCGCTGTCGAAAAACGAAAAGTATATTTGAAACTCGTAATGAAACAAGTTTAAAAGCACCTGATAAGACTCCGTCTACCTAATTATTTATTATACATTTATTAAAACATACATTTCATCAGCCAAATTATGTTGTATGTACATTATTGACAAAACCCACCTCGTACCGAATTGCAACTCTTCTGAACTTCAATTAACTTACTTTTTTGCTTTTAATGAAAACCAAATTAAAGTATTTCTGTTGTGGTGATAATTACAAAAACCGTAATATGTACTTGCTTAGCGGCAAATATTATTAATAGAATTACGTTTTAAATGTCTCTGTGAAATTATTTCAAATTGACTACATTGTACACAATGTGAAATTTATATTATTTAGAAAAAGAAATGTATCACTTGTTATAACTAAGGAGAAAAATATCTACATAATGTTCTTTAAACTGCGTGAAGTAAACCCACTAATACTAACTGTGGTAGACTGTATTCTCATTCCCATTACGGGACGTAACCCGTGTTCAATGGAGGTACAATAAACGGTTGATGTTGTTAATAACAATTACCTACTTAAAACAAAAAAACGTATAGTTAAAAATGTCATTTGTCATGAAATTCAAAAATCGTTTAAGCAAACTCATAGGTAACCATAGGCTAACGCGAAATATAATGAATATTTTAAGTTATAATCCATGTCTGTAAACAATCCACCGGCAAATCCACGATCGCCATAAACTAAGTATTTAGTCCCTTAAATGTCCCTTAAATATTTAGTCCCTTAAATGTTTAGGTTGTAAAATAACGAACTAAGAATGGTAAATTATATCTTTTAATCAGCGTGTGAAATTTACAATTATCTTTGTACGACACACCCTTCACAAATTACTATCATGGAAATCAGCCCTTTATTAACATCCCTATTTCATTATTTAACGTGACTCATGATTAAATAGAAATGAGACCATTTTATAATCCTGAAGCAGTTTAATAAGTAATTTTATGTTTTGAAAATATTGGTTAAATTCAATTGAAAATACATATTTGAATCAGTGACTTTGTCTAATAAAACAATGTGAGTTAAACATAGTAGATATAAAAATGTAAACGTATGAAAAAATGTAATAACACCCATTTAATCCTCGAAGAGGAGTGTAGTACACTAAAAATGTAATAATAATAACATGATACATTTGCGCACATGCCATTCGTACACTAGGCCGGCTCTGCACAGCTTGCACTATGGTGACGAAACGTCTGTTGCATTACATAATAATACATACAAATATATCCATAACTCCCAAGTTAGTTTTAAGTCACAAAATATGGTATTTAACATTTTACGAGTACTTTGTCCCAAAACGAAGATTGTGTGTGAATATAAAAAAAAAATATATTAAGATTAAAACGTGTAAATTACCTACATATATTGTGACACTTTCAACAACATGGGGAGGAATCAATATATTTACACAGAATAACAAATAGTTACCTAAATGTTATGAATTATCATAAAGTTGAGCGATTTGAACTACTTCTCTTTATTTAATTCATGCATTTATAGTTGAGACCGTTCGCAATATTTGATTAGTATAATGATACGGAACACTTCACGCGCCCTCCTTTCTCCCTCCACCTCTTTGGCAACAAGAATACGGAAATATTAAAGTGTGATTATACAGCCTATTTTGTGATAATTGTGCGATAAGAGCCTACCCTTATCGCACAATTACCTATAATTACCTATAATTAAGTAAACCATGTACCATGAACCATATAAAACATGTATTATAGAAGTACTTTCGCACTTACTTTTGACGCTTTTTAAAGTAACGGTTGTTTAATAACGTCATTGTATTTTATTATAATTATTCACAAAGGTAGCAATCGTTATAAGATTTTATATAAATGTGTGTAAATGTTATTAGTATAAACTTTAAAAGCACTCTAGGTAGGTACTATCTCCAACATTCGGTTCGATTCATAAATCTTAGATTATGGTCATTATAACCAATATAAAAATTAAATATCTTCCTGAAACATGAATGTGACTGGTGACCGCTTGAATAATTATATCTCAGCTTCAATCCGCGTCTTACTGATTAATTCATTTTATAGTATAATTGCGCGAGTGCGTTGATGTCTTTACAGGGAGTTCAAATTATACTTCACTTCTAAAATATATCGCAATTTGCTGTTCAAGTTTTATAATTTATTAAGGTGTGATATTATTTCACTTTTTTTAATTATTTGAATAAAATTTATTTGAATTTACGTTTCTTAAACTTAATATAAAAATTAACATCACGCCTGTAATCCCCGAATAGGTAGGCAGAGTAATGTAGAACACTCCCACGTTTCACCAGTTCCATTATACGTCCCACAATGGTATAGGGTGTAAGCCTATAGCTCTGGGCACAAATCCAGACTACAAAACTAGTACTAGAAAATTTAACTAGAAACTCTAGGTTACAAAAAAATATTATAGGTACTTAGTTATTATTTACGAACCGGTGTTCTCTATTGCTGTAAATTATTTATATTACATTTAAGTGCACATATACTCGTACGTACATAATATGTTTAAAGTTGCGTGGGGAGTCTTAGCGTTATTACTTCTAAATATTTATTTTGTGTTATATTCAGTTAAGGCTACAAATCACAAATAACTCTGCCAAATTGCAAGGCTCCGTTTTACTAGTCTACTCTATTTACTCCACTAGAGTTACCAAGTTTATTTCTAATACATATTGCATTTTTTGTAGTCGGAAGAGGAACAGCGAGCTGGCTCGCTGCCTCGCCTGCCGTCCATCACAGGCACCAACACAGCGCCAGCCGGACCGGTGAAGTCCGCCAGGTATCGAGCGCCGGGCTTCAGGACAGCCACGAGGGCGGCATCCGCGCCCGGTCTCCACGCACCGAGGAGAAGACGTCCACCGCCCACGCCGCACCTGCCAGCACCGGCCGCTCCTGCGTCGGCTCCTAGCTTGCAGGGTAAGTGTTATACATTATGTCTTTTAATACAGCCATTCTCAATATTTTGAACACGTTCAATACAATAGGGTAATAAAACGCAGTATCTGATATTCAATGCTCAGAATAAAGTTCTTTTCATTGTATATTAGTTACAAATATTTTGCAAACAGGAACAGTCTAATACAAAAGTTCTTTGTTGGTAATCGTTTGTGAAGCGAATTCTCTTATCTTTTGTGTCTTTATTGTTGCAATTAAATGTGACAGTATTGTTTTATACTAAGTTTTTGGATACAAATGTTTATTGTGTCCAGTCATAATCATACTTAAACTTAACAATTTCGTATAGTTAACCTACCTCAATAAAATTTAAACTGCTTACTAATACGAAACTATAAAAAAATAAACAATTTTTGATAATAAAAATTATATTGAAAGAAAACACCGTTTTAAAGAAAACGAATGAGAATTAGGAAAAAAAACAATAAATTATTTGAACAGACAAGACAATTTAATTTAAACAAAGAACAAACTTAAACATTAATTAAGTTAACGGACCGTTCATTTCATACTTCGAAAATATAACCGCCCGCGATGTTACTAACAAAAAAATTTACCACGTAGCCGTTTGGGTTTAGTGTCATGTTCGCTGAAACCTTACTGCGGAACGGTACCTACTGTGACAGCCGTGAGTCATATGGTCCAACTGTTCACACACATTTCTAAATGTACCAGCGTTCTGTGAATAATATGCGTATTACTACACCTTAGCCGCGACAAAACGTGTCCTTTGGTACACAAGCCGTTAGTGTTATCGGCTGTGTTCTACAATTATTGTAAGCGAACGTAGTAATCAATTTACAAGACAGCGAGTCAAATAAAGAAACCTTGCATTATAACGCTACACTTTGTCATTTTCCGACTCTGAATGCTGATTAGTGAACTAGTAGCTACGAAATTCGATGATAATTCGTTGAATTTTTAATTTTAAACGTTAATCAGGTTCTTGTGTGTAATAGCATAGCTCTGTAAATTTTTACCCTATACAAAAAGTTTTAATAATATATTATCGTGTGTGACGTTGACAGTGTTCATGTAAATGATAAATATTTTATGTATATAATTTAAATTATTAGTTTTCATATCTTCTTAACACATATTATACGAAATTATAACTTTCAACATTTCGACCTTTACGCAATATAAACATTTTACGCTATGTGAACTTTACGCTAAATCTCACATTCCTCTGCGTAGGCTGTGTTCCTAATAGGGGAGTACAAAGATTTCTCTTCACATATTTAATGTACAATCACAGTTCAAATAACTATGTACATTTAATAGCCGTATTATTGATAATGTTCCTTTAAGTATTTAACTCGCAATTGGCAACCGTCTTAAGATGTGTATATACAGATACATTGTTGCGTTCTAATAACCATTAGTCCGCCGACCGCAGCCCGCATCCGGTTGCAATGCAGTCAAGACATCATTAAAATCATTCGTGCTGTCTGTGTTCTGTGATATAGGTACCATAGAAACTGCCTGGCTATTAAAGTGTAATGGATCTCGTTAAGGAATTACTATATTAAATATTCGTACGTCTTGGTAAATGTTATAATACTTGTATTCAGTCATTGACAGCTTTGCGTGTTTTCTATTGATGTAAATAACAACTATGCCACACTCAGCTACGTATTCCGCAAAGCGTTTGAACTATTCCTACAGCAAAAACAAATTGCTATTCACTCTAATGACAGAAAAATACTAATTTTCCACTAACAACTCACCTCTAGAATTAGGTACTATTGTTTTTTTAACTTGAGCCACCTAAGGGTCTATCTTTGAGCTAGCTAGAACTCTAAGGTTTGTGCTAACTCTTTAATCTTTTCAAACAAAAGTTAATGATAACGGACACAAGTACCAGTCAAATTGAATGATACTTATTATTTAAATATAAACAATCCGCGCCAGCCAGTACCATGTTTTAACATACAAATATTTGAATGTGAATAAATCAGTACTACCAACAGTACTCTGCTGGCCATGTAACCCAGTCTATGTGCGGTAGATTAGCCAGATAACCTTTACACCAAAAAGGTTATGCAAACAACAGTCAATGACTATAAAATATTAATATGAAAACTTAAAATACGTTATTTGATATGTCACGGACGGTATATTCCAACAAGTCAGACTTCAAAAACCTCGGGTCAGCGAACCGAAGACGAAATGTTCAAATGTATTCATCTACAATTTATGTATGTACATTTCTATTATTCTTACACTTTCAACTTTTAAAAAAATGCATTGTATGTTTATATGAACTTTTTTTTATATCCTATCTACCCCCTACTCTAATGGCATCTATGCATGATTTTTTTAATGTTCTATATATCAAAGTAATCAATGAGTCTTCTGTAATCATTTACTTTATAAAGGAGGTTTACAGACTAAATATCGTATTATAATGTATACGAACGATACATATAACATTGAAAAATATGTTTGTTACAGTTAAACTATATTTAAAATGAAATTAGTAGAAGGCTTTTATTAAAAATGCATTCGTTTGGGAGTTCTGGAATATTCTATAGCATTGTTAAAAGACAAGACAGTGCAAGCACAACTGCTGATCGAGAGCGGGTTCAAATTCCGAGTCAGGCACTACTGGATTTTTCTTACTTCGATTTAATAGACTTTCTAGTAGTAGCTATGTGCTCAGTGTTTAGCAATGCGCTCACCACCTATTCCATAGTAGGACATAAACATATCTGGTGAAACATGGGACTGACCTGCACTCCTCCGACTACCTCTTTGGGGGGAATACTGGTCCCATGTTACGTTAAATGAACAAAACATATACTTGGAATTGACCACAAATGAGCTGAAGTAGTGACATAAGCATGTGTTTTATTGCTGAGGAATAATTTGAAACGTCTCAATTTTTTTTACGTCTGTTTGTTGAGATCTTTAAACAGGTACCGGTCGAGATTTCAACGTAGGCAGTAGCCGTTCATTTGCAATAGGAACCTGGCCAAAACGTTCTTTCATAATCTCATATCTATTCCCAGCTAATATTCGTCGCGATACTATTCGAGAGATATACGTGATTTATTTAATATATTATAATATTGTTAATTAGAATTTTAACCATCCATTTACATTACATAATGATAATAAAATATGTATCAATAAGTGATAAATAAAAAAAAATTTTTTTTTAGAATAAAAATAATAATAAAAATAACATTTAAGAAACTAATTGGTTTGTTCGATTTTTTTTGTGAAGAGACCAGGTAGTGGGAAGAATTGTTCGCTGCCGCCCACGGACTAGTCCAGTTAGTGTAACCCATTATAGCTTCTGCATCGTCACGCCGTTTAGATGACCAGGTTACAAAGTAGAGCTAACTAACTGCGCGGCTCTTATTCCTTTGTTCGCGGTAACATTCCTCTGTAAACAGCGGCCTTAATGCCTCCACGTTACATTCGCTGTCAACCGTGCCGGAATCTTTAACGTACCTACCTACTTAGGAATGACTTCGTAAGACTTATTCGTAAGTTCGTAACCTACTTAATGCATTTCGTAATGCAAGATAAATCGGTGCCATACATATTTTGATACAACTTGTCGATGTTGTCGGGTTACACGTAACGCCTTTCAAAAACCGGTCCCATGATAAGATTTCCGGTTGATCCGATGTAAAAGGCTTTATGTATAAGCGACACTGTTTCCTCACTGGAGTCGCTTTGTTACAATGCGGATCTTTTGTTGTATAAATTCTCATTGTTTTAGAATTTTAATGACAATCGAAAGAAACTATAACATTGCAAAACTGTGAAGTAGAACCGACAATTTTGTTATTATCTATGTTTATGATATTATTAAGACACCTCGGTTTTTTAAATGGTGAAAAGTATACAAAATGCAAAAAACATTGCTTTAATGTAATATAATATTTATATTTGTATTAGCTGTGCTTGCGACTTCGTCTGCATAGATTTTGATTTCGATAAAAAAGTAGCCTATGTATATACTCATGTATAAACTATAACCCTTTAAAGTTTGATAAAATTCCGTCCAGTAGTTTTTGCGTGAAGAAGTATGTAAAATATACCTACACCGCGTTCAATTGACGCGCTTCCAGCCTAAGCTGGACCCTATTTAATATGATGGATCATATAGATCTGGGCTCAATTTTTCTTGGTACTTATTACGTGA
>DWFO01000273.1:0-22656 GCA_018246595.1 Mimoniades nurscia nurscia
GGATGCGTCCTCTGATTGGCCAGTTCAGTATGGCGCATATGACGTAGTCTATTATTGTTTACTATCTTCGATGCTCGGTGTGATATGCGTGTTCAGCATATTCCATGTGAGGCGCGCGCTCATATTACAGCAAGTAGCGCGCCGCTACAGAGGCTATTCCTTTGCTTCATATTTAGCAAATAAATTTTTGTGCATTAAATTTGTCGGTCACATAACATTAAAAGAGACACTGGATCAGGGGGGGGATTTACTTTTTTCAATAATAACGCTGAAATAAAGGTAACAACCATTAAATATTTTTATATATCATATCTATTTATATCATAAATATTTTTATATATCATATAGTAACAATTTTTGTGGCAATAGTTAGAAGTTATGTACAAAAGGAAAGAAAAGTTATGTACAAAAGGAATACGGGAAATTCGAATCGAAGTGAGAAGGGTGGCGGCTGACAGCTGTATGGATGAATTTGAAATTAGATTTTAAATGCAAACCAATATGCGTGAGTTCCTTCTACTGCAAATGATAGTAATAATTGATTTTATTATAACGGGCAGGCAAACGGCAGTAAGTGCCAAATAACTTAAACAAAATGAAATAAAATTTATTGTTGATAAATTACCTCAATTGATGTTTTTAGCTTAATAACTTTAAAATATTTATATCTTCATAATTTTCAGCCTATTCCAGTCCATTGGACATAGGCCTGCTTTGAAGGGTTACGCCCATAATCCCAACGCTGGGCATGCGGATTAGGAATCGCATGGCATAGCTTCTTACGTCTTCTTCTTTTTGGTTCATACATCCATGACATATTTTGTTATTTTTTGATTTTCTGACTTATAGATTGTTCTACTTTGCGAGATTGGTAACACAAATATTTATCATTCATGTAACCTGTAGAATTAAGTAAATAGGAAAAAGGAATGCATTATTTGGTGGCCTTATTAAAGTTTTTCTTCGCGGTCATTACAAACAGAAAGCATATTTTTCCTTAACGAGGTCCGTCCAGGCACCGTCTCTCGACCTCCCTTCGTAAAAATGATTACTTGACAGATTACGCTACGTAAGCATGGGGAACTGTTTATTATAGAGCGTCCTGTACAGCTTATAAAAGGTTACTAAATGGACCTTTTTTGTTATATTTATTAGGTTCGCAACTTTTTTATAAATTTATCGTATTGTGTTATGTTCGTAATAAATAACGATAAAATATTTATCATTAGCTCTTACGGACAATAGATCACGGCAAGTGCCTTTCGGGATAGGCGGTGAACACTAAGCACTAAAAATATCTATCCCAACAGAACTGACGTGTGCGTTTCATATTCATCACTTTGTTTGTACATTCTTCATAATCAAATTCTTTTTTATATACCTATTGAAAACATAATTTGATCAAAATGATACTTACACCTGATATATATTTTAAAGTAAAATAATAATTACCATTACTATTAATAATAGCAATAACTTTGTTATGAATATACTGTTGGGACATTATACGTATAGTCTGATTAGCGACGCTAGCATGAGAGCTCAGGCGTCGTGAAGCGATGCCACAATAGTAACGAGGGTTGATAAGCTCTAATTGATACGCGTTCGTCTCAATG
This sequence comes from Mimoniades nurscia nurscia, assembly GCA_018246595.1. Lineage (NCBI taxonomy): Eukaryota > Metazoa > Arthropoda > Insecta > Lepidoptera > Hesperiidae > Mimoniades > Mimoniades nurscia. Next base: position 1,617 of record DWFO01000273.1, read on the forward strand.
TGCCCACATCGTATTGTGGCTTATGTTAAGTATGCGACAATGTGGTCGTGAATGGGCGCCGCATGTGATGCTTGTCGTATGTGGAACCAGCATTCCTGGTCCCACTTTCCTTAATGTGGGTAGTTGAACAATACTTACTCAACGAATAGTTGGAAGATTTCATAGATTTCATTGACATGTCGCTGCGGACACGTCATATTGTTGCCTTATTGCTATACATAAATACAAGTATTGGGTGCGAATTGAAATAAAGTTCTTCATTTTGTTTTTTGTCGATTAGAAAATAACGTATTGTAAAATCACGCCTCACCTTTCATCCGCCACCACCGCCCTCGCCCACGTTTCACCAGTTACTTTTAGGTCGTATCAAGGAATAGATAATGAGTTTATTGTCATACTATTTTTCGATAATAGTTTTCGATAATATTTTCTGTGGTGTATGAAACGAGCTAATTCACGTAATCATTCACGTTATGAGAGGACAGCCGCATCTAACGCTGGATCAATAAAGTTTTCATGACGATATCAATAAAAAATTATTTATTTGTGTTATAAAAAAAATAATGAAATGATGTTAATTATTTCAATCCTGTTATATCACGTAAATACTGTTATCAAAGGTATAAAGGACGTCCCTACCTGTTTATTAATTTCCGAGAACGTACCTGGTTTGAAATTTTTGATTAATCCTATAATAGGTTTCGGAAGGTAAACCGAAATGATTGATTGGACATGGACGCAATGGCCGTGTAAAGCGGACCCACTGATAAAAATTTCACTTGTAGAACAAACCAGCAAGTAATGTTTTCATATATCACTTCAAACGCATCTATTATTATTTTAATATAGTGAAATAAGTTACTTGGGGCTTAATACAAAAATAAGATATACAAAGTTGAGCTTGAATTGACCGGTCTAACGAAACTTTAATTCAATTGTATTGCATTTGGATTTACGGGCACTCCGCAAGTGTCGAGATATAAGATATCTGTAGTCGAATGTGCTCTTGGGTTTTACTCGACTTCGTCATCATGAGATTACACTACCGTGTGCAGCGTCGCCGACTCATATTGAACACCTTACAGGTAAGTAAAGCTCGCTAGCTAATTAGCTTTAGCTTGTCTTTGAGATGTTCCACTAGACTTTTACTAAGATCACATCAGCGTTATTTATCTTTGCGACGGTGCATTGTAAACATTTTCGCTGTTACGAACAATTAATTCACGGATTATTGTATTTCTGCATAAAATTTATATGGTTGCACTGTTTTTTATTGATATAAAAAAACTATTTTCCCTGTCATTTTTAACGTATCCTTACTATTAACTCTTTGGTGGCCTCCATATCTATGAGTACATCAAAAGTATTATTTAAACCTAAAAGGCTTTTTAGGAATAAAAATATTAAGCGCGTGTTTATAATTCTCAGTGGCAATGTTTAGACGGGCAGCTCGTTTGTCGTGATTTCTTTCTTGGAAAATAGGTTTGAAAATAGGTGATAGGTAGATTTGGATAATATAGACTAGCGCACGTTTTTTTTCATTGTATTGAGAACGTCAATAAAGTTCGAATTGAAAAATTAAGTAGTTACGTTCTTTCGACAACGCTCGGGCAAAAGTTCACATAATCAAATAAATGAACGAAAGATAACAAACAGGGTTTAATTCAAGGCGTTCTTTATTAACAGATTCAAATTAAGATTTGAAAACTTCGTAACTGGAAAGTCGGTCAGTGGTTAAAGGTTTGGAGCTGGTACAATATGAAATAGGATCATAACGCGAAAATCCTGATGTTAATAGCTAGCCATAAGTTTAAGCAGCGGCGGGAAATTTTTCAGAAAACGTCTTCAAAATCCACGAGCCTAGAAAGCATGCACGCGCGTGTCCCGCTTGCCATGTGCAGCAAATTATATGACATTCCTTTAATATAAAACATAAACGTCACTTGCCGTAATATATGTATATACCAAGAAGCAATAACAGGAGCAAGAGAGAGGTTACTCCAATTACCACGTAATTAGATTGTTACCCAGTGTTGAGCGTTTACTGGTATTTCCTGTCAGTCCTGGTGGCAGATCCTGGGTGGCAGATGTGAGTTTCTATTTGTATCATTATTAAATGCTCAGTCGTATCAATTCACACTGCGTGAAGAAAAATAAAACATCTCCGTACTTAATGCCCGATTTGCTCGCAAATACTCAGTCGTGTGTCGTCGTTATAAGGTATAGATAATTACGGTTTGGAATATAGGCCATTTATATCCCAAAGCCCAAGAGGTCGAGTGATTTTTGATGTAGATATAGTACGATCAATGCATAGGAGGGAAGATCTGGGCGGGTGTGGCCACAATGGGCTCGTTTCGTTGATTGCGCGACCCGTTTCCATTGTACGCTGCTCTATAGCACCTGAAGCTCAATAGGCAGGACTATCAATTACTAGCTAAAGGCACATTATCCGCTATGACGGGCGATTTTTCTGTCTGCTTGAAATGACACCGTTCTAACTCTTGTTTGTCCAATTCTTTGTTTTAATTATTATTTTGAACAGCTACCGAAATAAGATTGTATTTGTTGTTGCTGTTTAGTATTATTATTGTTGCCGTTCTCTAGTAGTGGCTCGGAGTCTGGATATGTGTCCGGTGTATGGCAATAGGCTCACCACCTATTCCATATGGGATGTAAACGTAACTGGTGAAACGTGGGAGTATACCACACTCATCTGCCTTCCGCTTCGGGAATTACGGCATGATGTAACGTTTCTGTTGCGTATTGTTGTTGCTTTTATTATCTATTAGATTTTATATAAGATTGAAATACATACCTACATTGTCTGCCTCGTTGAGCGAGCGGTTGAATGTGCGATTGGTGAGGTCTTGAGTTCGATCTCCCGTTGGGGTACGATTGGTTTTTTTATCGTTTAAAATTCCTAATAGTAGTTTGGAGTCGGAGTATTCGGTGTATGGATGTGGGCTCACTGCCTATTCTATGGTACGACGTATGTATAACGTAACTGGTAAAACGTAGGAGTACTTTACTCCTCTGACTACTCCTTCAGCGAAATACAGGCGTGATATTGTGTTACGGGTTTTAAATAAGGCCAAAAATAGACCAATCATCGATCGGTAACATAGGTTTTATAGTGGCTTGGATTTTCAATGTTTAACAACTTTGCTGCTTAGCGGCAGATAGAGCTGCTATTGTGTACTAGAATTCATATAAATCTGGCTCGAGTTCGTTTTCAAGCATTTAAAAACCTGTGTAATAGCACACGCTCATGGTAAAGTTTCTTGAGTATTTCTATGTCACATCTCTTATCGACCTTGGATGAAACGTTTGTTCTTGAAGAGGTAAGTAGGGCGTGTCCGTAGCTATATGCATTAGTATATTCTAAAGTAGGTATGTCAATTTTAACGGAAGAATAATAAAACTTCATGAGACTAGTGTGGAACCCACACCTTGTTCCTCGGGACGTAAAATATAACTGGTGAAAAGCGGGAGTGGGTGGTACACTGCTCTGCCTACCCTTTCGGCGAAATTTGTTCATCAATTTTATTATTTTATCATCATACCAAGTCCTTAACAGGGATGCAGAGAGTACCGAGACAGCATTTAATATCTATATTAGCCAACCTGACGTGCTTTATTTACATTCATTTTAAACATAACACGTTTTCGATGACTTCAGATACTCGTATTTTAAAATAATAATTTTACGTTGTTCATCAGAGAGAATGTTTTTAAACGTTAGTGAGGAATTTTGTTTATTTGACAATTTCGCGGAATTGCGACTACCTTCTATTTGTTACGTATAGAAGAGAACAAAGCTTCGTTTACAACGATCGTAATATCACGCCTGTAATCCTCGAACAGGTAGGCAGAGGAATGTAGAACACTCCCGTTTCACCAGTTACGTTTACGTCAAAATATGGAAAAGGTGGTACGCCTATTGCCATTTATCGGGCACATATCCAGACTCCGAGCCACTGCTAGAAAATCAAAATTAGAAAAATGTTGTGCCCGTCCCGGGAATTGAACCCAGGACCTCCCGATCGGCAGTAGCACTTTCAATCTAAGAAACGAACAAGTTTGCTGGTTACGATGGTTATTTTGTACGATTCGCTTGCATGACAAATCAATTTATACTGTATCTAATAAAATTGATAAATATTTTGCTGTCGAGTTCTATACATCGTAACTATTTAGCACTGTAATAATAAAAGATATTTTGAACACGCGTTACAAGAGTTTGTGATGTAGGATACTAATTTTCATTGAATGAGTGTTCAGTTGCTAACGATTATGGGACTCAATAGATATTTTCTAGACAAATATGCTATGTCCTAGACTATAGAGCTTACCATAAAATGAGATTGCAATCAAACGCAAAGCTATGGAGTTAATTAAAACATTGTTCATTTACACACGAATAATTATATGGCCTGGATAGCCATAAACGTAACATTACGCTTGTAATTCACTGGTGAAACGTGGGAGTGTGCGTCACTTCTCTGGCTACCCCTTCGAGGATAGCTGTAAATACCACATAAATAAGGTTTTAACTGATGGAGAAATTAGAAATCTCCAAAACAGGCGTATATCTACGAAGAAACTGATAAATGCGGAAGAAGCATGGCAGGTCTGTGAGAATAAGGATTTTTGGCACTCTGAGCTCTGTGCGTATCCCGTAAGGAACCTGACGTGAAGATATGTACATATGTACGAGTATGTGAGGATAGCTTTCGACATTGTTCACCAACAGACGCTCTTGTGCCAAAGTTGCAATGTTCTACGTGCCATCTTTTGTCAGTTTAATTAAAAAAGAAGTTTGAAAGCGAAGAAGCGACTGGCGTTTATATCCGCCATAACAGTAGCTTGGTGACAACACTTTTACAGTGACCATTGACCTATCAAATAAAACTGAGGACTTACGAAAATAATTAGAAAAATGTTTTTCATTTTTATTTTTAGTGAAGAAAAATACCACCACATTCTTGTATATATTCGAAACTTGCTAATACCTAAGTATTCCAACTTTTTGTTTTTAATCTTATTGTTACTGAATTTTATATTAAACCCATTATTATATTATTGTTTATGTATATATTTAAATTGTTACCCAAATTAGTATTGTTGCAAGTACATGATAGTAAAACGTAACGTAACATTACGCCTGTCACCCCCAAATAGGTAGGCAGAGCAATGTAGAATATTGCCAAGTTTCACCAATTCAATTCAAGTATATGATGGTAGTCGCTTTTAGTTCTAATAGCATCAGATTTATTGTTCAATAATCGTTTTGGTCTGCATATTGTATGTGAAAATTATGGAAAAATAAATGCACGAACTAACTAAGGGACTAACAGAGAAAGAGATAAATCAATAAATAGGAATAAAAAAAATGGAATCTCAGGTTGTCGTATTTATACATAATATACGTCGTAAGGGGATGCATGCTACCTGAGTACCTATTGACGGCAGGGCTTTAGTAATACTGTACAGCTGATACTACTGTTATTCGTAAAATGCCCTTAATATATGAGAACATTATTTTATTATTTAAAAAAGATTTAAAGAACATTATTTAAAAAAGATGCAGAAGCACACCTATGGAGTTTCTTTCGCCGCTTCTTCTCCATAGCGAGACATTTTCCGAAGCGGTGGTAGTTTCATCTTGACGTACAAAGAGTGTTGTAATGAACCAATTTTGAATAAATGATATTTGAATTTGAATATATCGTATCTGTTACTTATAATTTTTTTTTGACCCTTTTATCGTTCCATTGCTGGAACATAGGTCTCCTCACAGAATGGGAGGGTTAAGGTCATAGTCTGTCACGCTGGCCAAGTGCGAGTTGGCAGACTTCACACGCGTCAGAGAACAATTTTTATTTATGAACTCTAAGATGTGCAGATTTCCTCACAATGTTTTCCTTCACCGTTATAGCACGTAATATTTAAACTTAAAACGCGCATTTTTAAGAGGTGAGCGCTAGGTTTTGAATCCGGTCTCCCGGAAAGAAAGGTCGAAGTTCAAAAGGCTATCACTACTGTAATATATGTATTAGCTGTCAGCATTTATTTATGAACATTTATATAAAATGTTAACTGGTGGAAATTGTCCTTATGCATTAAGTCCGCCTTATGTATTGCCTGTTAATGGTATACAATAAAAAATAAATAAAATAAATATGAAAAAATAATTTACATATTATAATTAATTAAAGTGAATATTATAGTATTCCAAACTAAACATACAGGCAGTTCTAGAAACTTTGCTAAAATAAACGAAATGAACTACAACAATGGAATGCTAAATCAACATCCTTTTCGAATCCGCAAATCTGACGTCAGAATTAAAGGAAGTATTATTTTAACAATCAATGCTTAATCTGACACACCTAATCGCCTTCTAAGAATTGTTTAGTTCCAGTTATACAACCAGATGAAACTCGAAACGCACGGCATTCGCGAGGCAAGCTAGTTTTTTCTCTCCTAATTAATTCCCCAACCGGATTTGGGTTTTACGGCAGGCCTACCATAAACTTTGCTAGCTGTTTTCAAATAGTTCTACTAACATTTAAAAGGATTTTTTAAATTGTTGAATATGAAATAGGTAGAACTCTTTCAAAAATGATATAAAATTATTTGATATTCAAAATTAATTAATGACAACCCCAATATAAATATTTTTGGGCTTTCCGTCATTCAACACAATTAAAAATAGAAACTAGCGCTTCTATGCCACAAGTCTAAAAGCACAAAACCTCACTGAAAAAAAACGATGTAGATAATATCGTAGTGACATCCTTCACGGCAGATAATAGACATTTAATATCATTACCACACTTTGCAAATCATTCCACACACGGTCGTTGATGAAAGCACATAGCGCCTGTGAAACAAAAGCCTGCACTACACTCAGAGCTTTCATACAACGAAACACAAAATGTCTTCACCGCAGTCGGTCCATTGTCCCCGAGATGTTTTCGGAGAAACTGTAAGGCTTTTCAGATGGAAGATGCACTTAAATTACCTTGATGAGCTCGATGGCGAATTCGAACCCGTTACTAACTGTGACTAGAAAGCACTAGTTACTGATTGCATCATTGTATCGTGGTGTTAATGCGCAGAGCCACTGATGAGATAAAGGTTTGACGTAGTGCGCGGCTAAAGCAACATTGTATTCAAAACGGAACGCAAAAGGAAAATTAGCAGAGCTAGCAGTCTTTTACTGAATCTATTTTTAGATGTTTCAGTTTCCTATTTCCAAGCATTGTATCCAAATGTAGAAAAATCTAATAATTCTAATATTGTCTACGCCGATAAGATACTAAATCTACAAATGCAAACGACGTCAAAAGTCGTATGATTTAAATATACAATAGAAGCATGTATAAAGAACACCGTCATTTATGCATTATCAAATAGATTTTATTTTAAATCAACTAAATTCTGAGCTATACTTAACAGAATTTTGTAAAGCACCGAAGATGGTCTGTTTCTAGTAAAACAAATATGCATTTACAAGTGCCCGCGGTGTAAATAAGGTTTGTTGTAGAGACTGCTCGTAGTCGTGCAACTGATTGCTGGTTTGATTGGATACTTGAGAATCGCTTACTTGTGATGACAGTCAATAATTACGATGCATATATTAGAATGTCTTGCGATATGTCATTGATTCTACGAAACGAGTTACATTTGTCCTTAAACAGAATTATGTATACCTATGGGAATTATGAGTTTAAATACATTTTAAATAAGCTAGTCATTTTAAATGAACTACTATTTACTAGTAAAATTACGATATGTTACGTTATGTCCAAGTAAGGATGTCGGGCAAGAAGTCGGCTATAAATTAGCTAAACTTAAATTTAATATAGGTATGACTAACAACTTATTGAATCCATGTCAGTTGGTGGCAAAACAAATAAAAACGATGATTTAAAAATTCTCACTTAATTTCATATTATTCAATATAGAATCATACACAATTCTCGTCTCCAATTCAATTGTTGGCGAAGTTGTTCCGACTCAAATTTAAATTGCTTTTGATTCGCGAAACTTCTGTTTGCGGTTTCACGTTCACGTCAGAGTCAAAATGTGCGAAATGCAAGGCGATGCCGTTAGAAACATTATTATAACAACAATATATCATTAGGAACACAATGAACAGTTTAAATGTTCTTATTTTTGTTCCAAATATGTATTAAAACGAATCTAGAATCACGGACAGGTGTGTACTTGAATACATTCCCAACATCTCGAGTCACGTACAGATGTGTACTTGAATACATTCCCAACACGTTAATTAAAAATGCCACGATTAAATTATAGAAGGATTCTGCGCTGGTTTGGGCACCTCTAAGATTACTTAAGACAGAGACAAAGGTAGAAACGGTGGTGTCCGCTAATAATTAAGAACTGCAATACACGTTATATTGAAGGTAAAAGCAGACAATAGGTATGTATAGTATAGAGGGTCCAAATTAAATTCCACGTGGTACTATAACTAAAGAAGTGAAATATCCAATTAATACGAGCGAACAGGATTAGGCGAGAACTCCGATTTCAATTAGCGACCGTTTGTTGGAACAGCGAACTGCGAACATACCCGTAGATGGCAATTGGCTGCGACACGGCCGGCGGAATTGCTGGAAATTGTTAGTGAAATATATTTTTATTCGCACCGTAATTCCGCCGTTTCCATAGTTCAGGCGACGTGGCTATTTGGCAAAAACACACGTGGGCCATGTATTGCTTTAATTAAGTTTTTTATTGCTATCTGTACCAAACGCGTGGCGTTGGATTCTGATGTTAATTTTGATTGATTGCAATCGCTGTGGTGTTAGCAAAAATGGTTATCTATTTCAGTTGAAATATTTAAACAATTAAAATTAGTACCATAATATCGAAAATAATAGATTAATGTAATAAAATATTTAAGAAAACCAAAAAAATGTGAAACAGCTTTTCTGACTAGTTACTATCCGATATCGGTAGAAATATATGGATATACCATCCTGTACGATACCATATCGCCGTCCGTGCTATGGTTCACATGACACAGCATTTTGGCAACAGTCGCGGGAACAGAAGGCCCTAATTGCTTAAATGTTTTTTTCCACGATTTATGGGGGGGTTAATGGTCAATTGTTATGGCAACAAATTTTCACATGCTAACACGCGATGTACTAAAAAAGATTATTGGTTTACATATTATATTTGTATTAATAATAAAACAGATAGAAACATGTCAACAGCATTTAATTATAATCCTGTGTTTGTTCCTCTTTTATAAATAAGAACATAAACTAGACGAGAGGACATTGCGATAAAAACTTATTTTAATGATATTCGTTAAAAAATAAATTCAGCAGATAACGTTTTATAAGACGTCGTAAACGAAAGTGGATCAAGCTATAGAAGATAACATAAATAATACGGTTATAAACGATTTTGTTCGGAGTGGAGTTGTTTACTTGCGACCGAATTAGCCAACCTTGAATATGATCAAAGTATGTTTACAATGTTCTTGCATCCACTTCACACTTATGCATTAGGTACACAAATTAATTTCAATAAATAAATTTCAATGAATAGATTTTCGATACTTTTGCATAAAAAAATATAATAGTTTTTCAATTGTGTGAAAACGAAATGTTTACCAAAATTAAAATCCTTCGATGCGTTGTTTTTACGGTAATATTTAAAAGTAGTTTCCGTCAAAGATGAAAAACCTCCTGCGCATTGCTAATCCATTCATAAGAGAACAACATTAAATAAAAAAACCATTCTGTCAATGGGGTACTTAAAATACATCATTGCAGAAGAAGTATGTATAGGTATGTTTGATTATGGAAAAGATTTGGTAAAACTTGCAATAAAAACGCTCAACGTGTTTTCCTGATTCAGAAACGCTCAAGGATCTCAGCGATAATAAAACTTGATATATAACATAAGAGCACTTCGACTCGGGCATAGGTCGTAAATATGTGATTGATGAGCGTGTGACAGGAGACTTACGGTTGGAGAGTGATGGCCGTTCAGCTTTTCTGAGCTATCTATAATAATAATATGATAGATTTATAACTGAAGTGGTTGTCATGAAACGTATACGAATATATGTACGTCCACGTATACTTTATTATTGAGACAGCGTTGAGGAAATGTGAAAGACCTGAAATTAGCCTCGATACAGAGATAATATGTTTTAAAAAGAAATATAAAGACATTAAGTGTTTTAGATACAATACAACATTATGAAAAAACATGTATAATCCAGTAGTTCTACGTTTCACTAGCACTTTTACGGGCCTTTATAGAATAGGTGATTAGACGATTGCCATACACTGGGCACACGTCCAGACTCTGAGGTAGTGGAAATTCAAGTTAAAAAAATCTGATTGCATCATTCTGACCCGAGGAGCTCTCGACCAACGAAGCAATCAGTATATATGTATGTCCTCCTCTAGGTACATGTAGTAATTAACTTTTTTACACTTGTGACACTGTGGTAATTACCAAAAATTTTTTTGATCAATTATACGCTAATTATTGTTCCTTATATGATTCGTGTCATGTTGTGTCATTCTGCTTCTACGAATGATGTTAAATGTTTCAATAACATGACTGTATGTATGTACCTGCATATATGATGGTTATTTAGTAATAAAACATGTAAATGAAACGTAGTCACATTTTCAGTTTAATTGGAAAATGTTATCAATTTTTACCCTTCCCTGTTCTCAGGGGCATCGCTGAACTACCATAGGGTTGGAAGTAATACATATATACATAGATTGCATTTAAAACTAATACATACATGTACATAATACTCACAAGTTAAGCGACCCAAGGACTTGTAACATGTGCTCAGGATGGTTGATGGGTCGAATACTAATAGTTCTCCACTCATAAGCGACCATTACAAATGTTACCAATTGAGGATTTTGAAATAGTTTTGATTAAACGAAAGAAGCTTTCTATAGTAGATTGACTGCTTCTTGTGGTAATTTAAAGAAATCATTTTTTATCAATAAATATATCAGAGTCTTGTTAGATAGTTCTGATATTATGTGAATGTTGCACTTGAAATCAGAGTTGATTATAATATAGCAATGTAATGGGACTATTTACGTTTTAAAATAAGGCTAAAATAATTTAAATAATATACAGCTATTCAAATCTTCACAGTTTCATACTTGATCTGGTCCAAATTGATATTATTAAATTTTGAGATAATTTTGATTGCTATAATTTTTATATAATTACTGTATATGTTATATAATTACTGTATATGTTATATAATTACTGTATATGTCATATAATTACTGTATGTTACAACAAAAGTTAACTAGAACTTTTTTCTTTGTATAAAATTACGCTGTTTACTATTATTATATAAATTGTACGAATTATTATACAATTTGTTATACGTAGCGTTACATTGTTACACTAATGTCCTGTATCCAATATACTTTTGAGTTTTATCGCGACTTCACTGCCATTTAGACAAAAAATAATGTGTTACAATTTCAGTGATCATTTGGCTAAATTAGGCTAAATTACATAGTGTTAGTATAGAACTAACCCATGTCATTTCCATAGTGGTTTATTGATTTTCCTCTGTATTAGGCAAAGGTTATAAGTAGGTATCTCATGATTACTCAAACCTACAGAAGGCGCTTTGTGTATCTTAACGTTTAAATTACAATAAGTACCTAAATCTGATAAAGGTTTGTTCCCATACAATTCCTCCAACCTTGAAAGTATTGGCCAATATTACTTTGTTCTCATAGTAATATGTAAATGCTATATCCATAACAACATAGACCGTAATCAGACTTTTAGAAATGTTTGCCGAAGTTGTTTGTTTACGAGATTAGCCGGAGTGTTCGTTCGTGCCTTATTATATTTATCATCCGCTGACACGAAAATTTTCCCAGGCATACTTTCATTCTCGGAGAGAGAAATGGAATATTTTCTGTGAGGTTAACAGACGCACTAAATTCTTGATTTGTTTTGTCATAGTGGTCACAGATAGCTAAGCTTGTAAGTGATTTCATATATACATCAATAGATAGACAGGCAAACAAACCTACGATATCCTTATTTAATTTTTATGTTGTTGTTTATCATGTCATAATTGTAACGTATCATATGACATACCATAAAGACTGCCTCGGTTTGGTCGTTTTGGTTGCAAGTGCGACTGTCGATTGGGACGTCCTGGTATCAATTCCCGGATCGGGCACTATTATTTTTTTCTAATTTAGATTTTCTAAGCAGAATCTGGATATATGCCCGGTATAGAAATAGGCTCACCACCTAATCCACAGTGGGATGAAACGTGGAAGTGTTCTACATTCCTCTGCCTACCTCTTCGGGGATTACAGTCGTGATGTTAAGTTTACGTTACAATTGCAACAAGTGTATGTTACGATTAATATTAAATTACCGGAAATATTTTATTTTGCGAATTGCTTGCTAAATTAAAACACTGATTTTATACATAATATACCTTAGAAACGTCTCCAGCAATAGAAGATAAAAGCACTTATTTTCCTTCTAAGGGATAAATTTATTTCATTCAATGAGGATTTTTATTAATCAAATAGAAACAATGAACAATAGATACTTGACATGTCATTGTATACGGCAGAATGACTTTCGTGGAGCAAACGTCTTCATTCTAAAAAGAACATAGGTAAAGGCACATACAGAGGTAAGTGTTTTCCACGATCCAGACGCACTCAGCAGAAAATTGATATAAACCTGTTGTGGGCCCCCGCTCCGTTTACTTAGGAAACGACGCTGACTTATGTACTCGCTCACACGAGAACTGCACCTTATAACACATTATCGTAGGTCCCATATTGAATCAGTGGGAAACAGAAGCCGGAAAAATCCACCCCGTGCAGGTCTTGAGTATAAATGTTGTAGGAAACAAGTAGTGTGAAATTTGTATGCACGTTTTAAATATTTAAGCGTGCGTTTGCTTTGGGAGCTTTTTATCAACATACCTCACGTGCGGGACTGATAAAATGAAAATATTTCGCTATCCATCCCATATTAAATCTACTTTTATCATGCGCACATCTTTATTTGCACATTTGTTTTATAAATTTAGTATGCAAACAAAGTGGTGATCCATTCATCTTAAACCGCAAAACTATTAATCCGGTTGGAAGGACCAAAATTGAATTCGGTCTAAATTGATCAAAACTCTGTTCGCTCGGCGAGAAATGTCTGAGTAACGAAGACAAATCAAAGTCTCGGCGACCGGCCGTCGCTCGGACGGACACCCTCTAAGACGCGAGACAGAAAGCCATTAAGACAAGATAGTGGTATTTATCTTTGTGTCCCTCGCGCACCGTGAGTTGACGCGAATGTTTTCCATTAGGATCCACTACTGTACGTAAATTTACTTTTCCGGTGACTGTGTAATCGAGAGCTTCAACCACTATGGCTACAAGACTAACGTTATATTTATTTTAGTTAAAATTAACAATACAAATATATTAAATCTGGTGGCACAATTTTAAACTTAAAGTTACAGTAAAGTATCTGAAGCTTCTTGAACATGAAAGTTAAACTAGCTGAAGCTTCCCTCCTATAAGGTTTAAAATACATATATAATTTCAAATTCCTGCTGGGTGTAATTTTCGATCCATTAGCAAATTACATTGCGGTTAGAAAAAATACACACAACACGTTATTTTAATGACAATGACAAATATAATTAATTATAAAATATAATTGATTATTCAGAAACGTAACAGTTTGTACACTCGACAAAAAAACCTTCTTGTGGTTTTCAACAAGGCGAAGAACGTGTGAAACGTCTTCAAGCACTTACGTAGACCAGAACGTTTATGTACCTATAAGCCATACAATATATGAAATTTCAATTGTCATATGTAGGTTTATAGACCTGTCTGATATCAGGATCAGTGACACCTATCGAAATGCTGCTTTAGAACAACAATATGTCACATATATTTTCCGCTATTAAAATTAGCTTTACCAGTGAGCTATAATAAATAGTTATACTCCAAATATAGGGCGAACTAAAAACGTTCTTGTAGCTGAAGTCGACAGTATGAGTCATAGAATCGTTTACTGTCGGGTCGCGTGTCTCGCGCGCCCGTAACATTTATTGCTGTAGTATGCAAATAGCTGCCTTGGCTATTTACTGAAACCACCCGTCAACTCTCTATGTACAAATCTCCAAATATACATTGGTAATCACCACGCCGAATGTGGTAGTGGAAACAGCGTGAATTATTAGCAACGCCTCTCCATTATAACAAGATTAGGGTATACAAAGTCGGGAGATATTATCTTTTTTTAGTTTACTAATTATGAGCCTGGAGATAAGTTAATCGTATGTTTTGAGTTTACCATTGCAGCATAACAGTACATAATAAAGGTAAGAAAGCGCCAGAAATGCAGCATAACAGTACATAATAAAGGTAAGAAAGCGCCAGAAATGAATCCCCTGAAACGTACTGTGTTCTTAGAAAAATGAAACAGTGGAATTGAAAGAAAACAATCCAACGAGATTTGTAATCGGGATTTATTTCTCATGACAAAATGAGTGAGTTCATAACAAAGAATCGCTAAAGAAATCCAAACAACAAACATGTTTAAGGAATTCCAAATATAATGTAATCATTTTTAAAACAAAATAATGCAAGACTATCTCATAACAAATCGAAAAAAAGCGAAATAAAATATTTATTCGGGAACACTTTAAAATTTTAAAATTAGAACACACAAAATCTCAACATTTCAGCGATGAAGTTTTGGCGCCACGGCCGACAAAGAACCTCGCATACATTCTAACATTAGTCACAGGCAATTACATTCCTTCTACTTTTATAAAAACCACAAATATAATGTTCCAGTTCCCAAGTATGACTCACTACTGCTAGTGTTTCCAAATGTTCTAATTTCATGGAGACATTTGTGAAATCGTTTAACTATTGTCTTCTATGTTTCTACCAACAATTTTAATATTCTATGAAAATAAATCTATTATGGGTAAAGATTATAAACCATTTCTACCATTTCTAGGTTTCAGATAGCTGTGTTTGTCATGTCAAGTCATGACGAAGGCCTGCTGGACGATTTAAAAGCTTTCAAACGCACAAGTTCAACATTAAAATATGCGCACCATTATTTTATTCTGGAGACAGTTTGAGTACCTACTCGAAAAATTCAAAGATTTTTAAAACCACACTTAAAAAATTCGATAAGAAATAAATGTTGAAAATTCAAATATCCACAAGAAAATAATATTAATTAAATATTTAAATTTGAAGCTCATTTCTTGGAAATAACATAAAAAAAAAGTACAGAAATGAACTAGTTATCACAATTTCCAGTGTGTATCCTCATTTTCCAAGCACCGAATTTGGTCCTACTTTTCGCTGCGTACATCGTTTCGTGCGACCTTCCACGACATGGCAATACCTTTTGCATAACATCGATCGTTACAAGAAAGCTTTCCTAGTACCCGAACGCAAATACTTTGTCCCTGAACTTGCGAAACTTAAACGTTGTTTGTTTTTGACTTCATTTAGTAAATCATGTTTTCCTTCACAAATGTTTTCCTTCACAAATTTCTTTCAATACTTAAAATGTTTCGGTTAGTTTCAATTTTATTTGATGTTTAAATTAAGAGCTGAATCTTTTACAATTAAAGAAATTTATTTGTAAAGATTAATGAGTGAACTATAATAATATATTTTCAACAATGTTAACCAATATATTGCATTGAAAAAAAATGGCTTTTGAAAAACAAATTATGATGGAATTCTTTTAATTCGTCAATTATTTAAATATTATTGGTAATCTTTAATATCACAACTTTGGTAACATACCTATATAATAAAAATATACGTCTCCAATTTAAAGTCAAAAAAGCTTTGACTCTTAAGAGGAATACACATATTTTTATTAGGCGAAACTAAACACACGTAGCCTCTTAAAATTATTAAGCAAGATCGCCTTGCAAATGTTACAGTCGCACTTAAGAAAGCGAGCACTTTGTAATTTGCACCTCAAAGGTAAAGGTAAAATCGTTAACATGTATGAAAATAGCCCATGCTAATTGTTTACCGTGACTCAGCGGTACTAGGGTTGGCCATTTTATTCTCGCAATAACGCGTAAACACCTTAGTTCAATGTAACATGATTCAACACTAACCTTCCAAAGCTTAAAATGGTTTGCGTAACATCCCTGAATCACCTGAATGATGAAACATGGAAAATGCATTGGAAAAAATCGCGAGCGTATGTACCTATACGAAAAGTGTTGCAAAAGAAATCGGATTGTGCAAAATCACTTCTGGATTTTTCTATATAGTTAATGGTATAGATTTTTTTGGACTGTATGACGTTGAATTATTACGATGTATGATGACATTGAACGATCAGGTTAGGGTTTTCAAAACCCGATATTCGGGATACGCGATAGTTTAGGTAACACAAATGAAAATTACTGTTCTGTTAAAAAAAACGTTTTATTCCGTAGTTAGCATAATACATGTCAAGCTTCTCACGTATAAATTTCATAGATATATGAATACTAAGACAAAAGTACAGAATTAAGCAGATCCATAACACTTAACATTAAAATTTAATGTAAATTAATTAATCCAGTTATTATTGTTTTAGACATTGCCAAGTATGCCCCCTTGGTATAATCCGCCATTGTGGTAGTCGTTATTAAATAAGTTTCCAAAACTTCATTTTGGTATATACATTTTCATAAGGAAATATCTTCAGGGAAATATTATTCTATATTATTAGATATTAATATTTCTTATGAAGAAGAAAATATTTAACACAGACAAAATTATTGAATTAACTAAAACACGTCACAAAGTTATGAACATAGTATCATTCAAAGTTAAGTCAACAGCTTAACGAATAGAAAATTATGTAACTTAACAAATCTAATTTTAAAACCGGCTTTCCGATCAAGTAAAAAGTAATCACTCAACTATTTAAAACATTATAAATTGACTATGAAATCAATATAAAGACAAATTAATTATTCCTTAATTTGACCAAATACAGAAGGCGATGGATTTTTAACTTAAATAATAAACGTTACAATTCACAGACAAAAAATTACATGTGCACTTTTAATGAGGTAAATGTTCTATAACACAAAGGACTCAACTAAAAGAAAACTAAAACTAAAAGAAGAAACGGATGACGTAATCGCATGAGTAGGTCAAGGTTTTTGTAACCAATTCTCCTTACATGTCTACAACTGGATCTAAAGCTTTGTAATTTGATAAAACTTTTTCTTTAGTGCCTGATAAATCCGTTAGCTTATAACTAACTATATTCTTCTGGCGCTTTTTATACGACCAATGATCTAGAAATTTAATTTGAACTTTACTACAAACAACTGTGTTAAGCAATTTAGATGTTAAAAACTCTTATCGAATCAAATATCGATAATATATTAAGCTATACATACTCTCCTATATTCTGTTTTGTTACTAAACGATCGTTACGATCAGATGTAACATGAATAGGCAATTACATAGACATTAAATATCCGCTGATGAATCAAACGCCATTTAACTTGTCAATGCGCGCCATTTCTGTGTGTTTCATGTCACTAAGGCATATTCGCGTTCCTTATCACACATGTAATAAAGTAAAAAATTGAATATATTGAAAACTACACTGCAAAGGACCATCGAAATACTAGGAATTGGTGTATGACACACATGACGGATGGACAGAGATTTTTCTACAATGATTCCCATTATAAGCATATTTTTGAATCATATCTCCGGTATTGGTTGTGTGAAAACCATTTAATACTAACTTTGTGAGGCTTCCAGGAATATTTATTCTAAAAAGGATGTTATAAATGAGTAATATGTTGTGATTATAACGAAACGTCATATTATAATTTAAGCAGTTTTTGGACCTTCTATCAATGAGAATTTAAAGAAATATAATGAAAATAATATACGTTATATTTCGTAGTATAACATTTATATGAAATCTAATACGGTATATGTACCTATATGCAAGTGTTGAAGAAGTTTGTAATAAGCAGTTGTTCTATCAACATCAATGTTTCTCAATTGAAACCTTGTCCATTACGAATGGTTAGTCTGATATATGTAGCTAAAAGTTTAACTGCAACCCGAAACTTTTGCTCTTCATTGTATGTACCACTACACAACATAATTTGACACAACGGTCAGTATGTAAGTTAGTGAGGTTTGTGCGTAGATGGTTCTAGAATAGATTCCCACCGTATAAACATCTGACGCTCATTTAATAAAATAATTTAGATCGTGTCATTTAAAATAGGTTGACTTAACGTTTTACAAGGGAAGCTGGGAGTATTGTGTTCATTATTATTAATACGTATACGTCTTTCCATTACTTTTTAAATAAATGTCGTATTTCAAGCGAATTATACCTGCCGTCTATTGGAGTTCCTTTTCAATTCCACAACACGCTCTTGTTTATTCTCGATCCGAATAAGGGATCGTCAGAGATCAAAACGAACATAAATCAACAAGCGGAAAAAATATATTTTTTCAACCGTAACGAATATCATAGAACACCTACCCGCGGGTAGAGAGCGTAAAAACGTTACGTGTACCTATATTAGGGTTGGCGCATTACGCAAAAAGTAGGTAACTTAGGGTTGATATACGATACACAAATACTAGTTAACTCACATCGAAAATACATAGATTTGTAT
The DNA here is from genome assembly GCA_018246595.1 of Mimoniades nurscia nurscia. NCBI lineage: Eukaryota > Metazoa > Arthropoda > Insecta > Lepidoptera > Hesperiidae > Mimoniades > Mimoniades nurscia. The sequence continues at coordinate 20,368 of DWFO01000273.1, forward strand.
CTTGTACGTGAGCAACGTACTGTAACAGCTCAATGGAGGAAAACTTTTTGGTATTCAACACAATATTTATAATATATTTAGCATATTAATCAGAATGCTATATGCACTCGTTACGAATTCGTATTACATGCTACATTTCATGTGATTAATCTCTCATCTTATACGAGTATGTTGCTTCAGTGAAACCATCAATATCATGAATGTACTACAGAATGTATTATTTACTAAATTAATTTATACGTCGATATACATTTTATGTTTAGTTTGTTGTAATTTGTCAATATAAAGTTACTCAAGTGGTCTTACGCGGTGAGGTAAAGGCACATTTTATTTACACAGTACGAACTGGTACCAACCCTATTTGGCTATTGTTTTCAGTACTTAGGAATATAAATGCGATAAAAAACATACATTCATCATCTGTAAGGGGTCTGAGCTTGGCTGGATTAGCGAGATTTATAATGCTTCACGACAGTTTTGATGGGCTTCAGCATTCTAGCATCAGCTTATAAGGAAAATTAAAATGCAAGACTACGAAAACCTCGATATATTTTTTGTAAATTTTTTTATTCTCTTGACTGCCTTTTGTTGGTTCAGTGGTTGCAAGCGCAATTCCAAGTGAAAGATACTGGATTTGATTCTTGGGTGGTAGGTACTGTTGGGTTTTTGTAACTAAAAATTTCAAGTAGTAGCTGGAAGTGTGGATATGTGCCCGATGCATGGCAATAGGCTCACCACCTATTCCATAGTGGGATGTAAACGTAACTGGTGAAAGGTGGCAGTGTTCTACATTCCTCTGCCTACCTCTTCGGGGATTACAGGCGTGATGTTACTTTTTTTTATAACATAACATGTGAAATGTGAGAGTGCACTACACTGCTCTGTCTGCCTTTAGGGGGTGATGTTACACATTGTAATACAATATCTCAAATGAAATGAATTTGTTTTATTACCTTGCGCTGTTCTCGTAAATAGGTGAGATAAAACCCACGAATCCAAAGTATGAGTTGGTTAACATGAATTTGGCATCTACCAGTGTTATAGTTTTATATGTGTGTACTTACAGTTACTGACTTTGATATACATTGAGAATCATATATTAAGATTTGATACGAGTATATTGAGATACTAAAAATCTGGAAAAATTAACGAAACGAGCCTTATTGCTCGTTATTAACGTTTATTTTTGTTGTTTTTGTAAATAAACATATCTAGCTAGATTCCACATCGAATCAAATTTATTCAATATTATCAATATACCTATACGACAAAAATGAAAAAATAACAATAAAATAGCAAGTTTTTTTTAACTAAACCCAATATGATGTTCCCCTTTCGTGCACATGTTCTTGTTACCTTATTGGAATTAGAATTAGTCACCCGCGAAGCGGAAACAGTCATGAGGGTTCAGAAACTCGTCTGTAAAAAATGTAATTATTTTAACATTCCTCCAAGTAATTGCTACATTCAATATTAAAACTAACACAAATAACACATTGAAGTGCTTTATATTTTAACAGTATGTTCAATTTTTTTATAACTTTCATAAAAGAAAAATTCAAATCAACATTAGTGAACTTTTCTGAAAACTAAGTGCTAAACACTTAACATTACTTTAACCTTGAACATAAATAATTTTCGGCATGAAAATAAGATAGAATTCCTTTCTATCGTGTTACAAAAGTTTTTCAACCTTCAACCTTGATATACAGACCGTAGTATCGTATCAGCTTGCGCTGAGAGCCGGCGATTTGATGAAGTACAGCAATTCGACACGCGTGGTGGAAATTTTTGTACAGAAGATCCTCGTCGTACAGAAATGTTCGGTACAAGTATAAAATAAACTTTCGTTGCAGTGCAATATATTTTTTTATTTATAGACTCTCAAATAAAGACCATTTCTTATAACATGTACATATATATCATTTTGTAACATACATATGTGTATGTGTAACATATGTTTATAATATATATATTTGAAAAATATATTTGTAGATATATATTTTAGCTTTATATTTACTTTTGCCTAATCGTATAGCTAAACCATTGTTATAACTAAACCATCAATCTAATATTGACTGCCTCGTTGGTCATGTTGGTTGCGAGTGCGACTGCCGAACGGAAGGTCCTGGGCTCGATTCCCGGGTCGGGCACTACTAAATTTTCTAATTTTGATTTTCTAGTAGTGGCTTGGAGTCTGGATATGTGCCCCGTATATGGCAATAGGCTCACCACCTATTCCATCGTGGGACTTAAAAGTAACTGGTGAAACGTGGGAATGTTCTACAT
>DWFO01000274.1:0-22646 GCA_018246595.1 Mimoniades nurscia nurscia
ATTTGTACAATGATCCAAGACGCGACATCAGAACTCAGCAACAGCTGACACTACATGAAAATTTAATACAAAAATATTGCTGCGTGCGCAGTTATCGCCGTCTAAACTCAAATTTGCAATTCGAAAACTTCCAGCCGGGTGAGCATTATTCACATAGAAGAAAGTAAAGAAATGCTATGTTAAAATTTCAAACTACAGTCGCCCGGATGATTCCCACTTTTAAAGTTTCCTGTATGTATTCATGGTATTCGGCTCAACGGCGTAGAAAAGTGAAAACATTCTGAATACTACACACTCCGTTCTTAGCGAGCGGTTGCAAGGGATGGACTGACAGCGTTTTTAATCGAATTGTATTCATGAATCATTGTTTAATTTTATGTAACACAGATTAAACCATACAGTTTTTATTTTTACCCGTGTAACCTGTCATTACTTTCGTTTGTTTACTGATAATATTTATTTTTATAATTTGAGAATTATAAATAAAGGTTTAATATATGAATTAAGGACTTTTAATATCAAAATATCTTACTATTCAATTGTTCAACTCATTATCGTGAGATGTAACAAATATTTTGCTATAGTAAAATAAATCTGATTTATTATTGATCTCCCCATTTGTAATAAAATTATTCATAAGGTTTTTGTTTATAAGTAATATATTAAATAACCTGACAAAGTACAAAGGGGACATTTACTGATGAATGAGAATGAATGGTGTTTAAACCTTAAATAGTTTATCTCACGTTACCACTCCGCTACGTTTTTTCAGGACAGCCGTACTAGTTTACATACCATCAAAATAGCATAACATCATACTTGTATGTCCTTCAAGGGGTGAGCAGAGGAGTAGTACATTCCCAAGATTCATCGTTTATACCAAATGAAATATCAAATGAATCATATATGTATGTAATAAATTATGAAGAACGTTGCCCGCTTCAAGCTTGGACAGATTGGAAGAGGAATGTCGAGCGACACGAGCAAATATTTCCATCGGATATGTTGTTTGATCGGCGAGACAGGTTTGCCGACAAATATGGGGTAAAAAGGCTTTAGTCGCTAAGACCCTCTTAGAAATTCTTTCGCGCCACGCTGTAATATGTATCCACCCGCGCTTATAGCGTATTGAAAATTTCACCAAACTCCGACCTCACCGCCGGACGTTTGTGAATGAAATACGTTTCGTTGTTCACGAAAGGGATGTTGAAATTTTCGTAACGTACATCGATTTTGGTAGCGTAGTTGTTTAAAATTTATTCGTTACTCTAATCGGGGCTCTTGTGTTCAAATTTTGACGCACTGCTTTTATTTATAAAAAATGTGCATTTTAATATTAACTATCACTTGCCGTAACGTCGAAGGAAACCTGCCCATGTTAGTATTCTCTATAATTTTTGTAAGGTGTACTAAGCCTGTTAACTATCATTTGGCCAATATGCCAGACTATGGCCCTAACCCTTTTCATTCTAAGATGAGACATGAGCCCATCAGTGTTCAGATAAAACAGTTCATGATTACGTCGACTGTACGATTAATTTTATGAACTCTAGGAAAAAAATATTATTACCATTTTGACATAACTTTACCTAGTCAGCTTAGTATGTTTATAATAAGTTTAATAAGACATAGGATATTTCTTTTCCGACCAAATCCTTTTCTAAATTCTGAAACGTAACCATTGCATACAAAAAAACGACAACAAAACTTGACACTATTTATATATTTATGAAAGTGACAGATATATGACTGAAAATAGGTCTTATGAAACACCCATATTCTCAGACACTTTAGATTCAGCCAAGCATTTGACATCTGTGCCAGTGCGATATTCCTGGCGTCAGGAAAAAATTCAAACACAATCTTCGCTAGACTATCGAAAATACCCGAATTTTCATATTCCCAGAACACCCGGATAAATTGGCTGGACGAAGCGTGCTAAGCCTACGAATAGGACTATAGGAATTTGAAATGGAATCAACCTAAATCCTAGCAAATGTTGCTCCAACTTATTCACTAGGGTCGGGACGGATGCTCACCAAGACATGACCGCGGTATCTGCAGTATTGAAAGAACGATACGAGTTTACAAACCTGTGCTACTAATGTCACTGTTCTTACATAATGCGAACTCTATGGCGATGACATTAGAAAAAATTAAGAGACGGTATTTTTGATTGAAAGAAATTTTGTTTTAAAATTACTATGTAGATCTGAAATAAAGGCTTTAAACGTTGTTTCGTTAAACGTTAAATATTTTGTTATAAGTTTTATACTTTGTTAATAATTTAAAAATTTTTATTGTAAATAAATCTTTATATATTAATCTTTATATATTTATATAAATTTTCGTAGTTCCATTAAGAACGTACATAAAGATAGAAATAACATTATATGTATATTTATGTACCTACAAGTACCGAGTACAAATAAGCAAAATAAGTTGAAAAAGAAATACATTTTATTCCGGTTCATTACTCAATTTGTACCATTAATACTGTCTTTGAAAATTGTTAAATGCTTTTTATGGTATCATCAACCCTTTTATCATTCCGACAGACCTCACACACATAAAGAACAGTATAGAAACCTCTATGATGTTGTGTGGGTCCATTTCCTTAACCAATGTAGCTTGTAATACGTAAACTTAAAACAAACATAACTCAATAATCAAGAATATCAAAAGTCAGATTCAAGGAGTAGACACTAGGATCTATAGCACTCGATTGTTATAACTATTTGGTATTCGTTTTTTTAAACAACAATTATTATATCATTGAATGTGTAAAACTGTCATGTGGACTGATTTAAAATTGTCACTATTAACATAGTACTACTATTTAAAAATAAAATGACAACAGTCTTTGCCAATTTCATGTCACGAGTTTGCTAGAATATTGTTCAATATCAGGGACAAAACCGTGTAAAGTTTATTTATCATTTAATTAAAACAGCACATTCCAGAATATTCGCAACGGCTACGTTTCGTGGCGTGCATCTGTTGCCGCGGACAGCGCGCTGCGGTTTGCGCTGTCCACGCCAACGCTCCTCCTGTGGTCGGCCTAATAACCACTGTATTATTCTACATATCACTTGTTAGGTACTGTATGTTATATTCAAATAATCATAGAAATGTATTTCGAAAAATAATGCAGCTGATCATGGGCGCCGCCAGGATTATTTTCAGGGGGGTGCATCTGCACATACTATTAAACAATATAAAATATATATATGTATAGCATGTGGATAACAGAGTTGCGAGTATTAAGTATTTTTCTCATGCATTACATTTATATACATACATTCGAAAAGCATTACCCTTGCGTTGCTTCAGGCAGGTAAAAAATATGTATTTTTTTCTATGTACTTTCCGGAGAGGGGGTGCGATTTCACCCCATGCACCCTGCTATCGGCGCCCATGCAGTTGATTTAGGACGAAATATAAAATTTCAGAACGATTAAATTGTATGTTGTATCGTTGTGGACATTGTAGTAATTGTCTGTTGTAATATTGTATATCCCTACATAGCAATTGGGCTATAGATAATTTAAACACAAAACAAGTACCTACTTCGAGAGGCTGGGGTTTTCAATAGGCTCAATACCTATCATAGCGAGAGTAAGTGTTCTACATTCCTCTGCCTACCGGTTTCGGAGATTACAGGCGTGATTTTACGTTAATTAAAACAAATATTGTTGAAATATTCTAAAGCCAAATTTTTAAAATCCCTACAAGCGTTCCTTTGAATTATCTGCACATCTTCATCATAACATTACATTTTCGCAGTCCAAATATGGAAAATCAAAACGCAGAGTAAAATTTGAACAAAAATATTTCCCTGCGAACTCCGACGAACAGATTTTACCTGAGATTGAGGTGCAACCGAAATGACGCGCGATTTTAAAACGCGGCAGCCACCAATTACCGAAATTAAAAATGGCCGCACGTTTAAATAAAATTGTTTCGAAAAGGATAAGTGCCATTTTGAAACATGAAAAGTATTAAGGCGGAGAATAATTGTCAAAAATTGTTAACAGTTTTTTGGCAGCAAGGGCATAGTTACAATATTGTTACAATATACACAATTATGTAATGTGTATTTTTTGCATTTTAATTTTCTTTGACTTTTTAATTTGCCTGATAATAGTTCAATGTTTAAAAATAAATAAAATTTAAAAATATAAGGAACCTTTACAAAATATGATATCCAAATTTTTGAAAACTTCTTAAAAATTGTCACATTATTTTCAATTAACTATGTATTAAAGTTGCCTTATAAAATTCCACCCGCATCTTAGCAAAACTTCCATCGAGAATAATTTTAAGCAGAATTATAGCGATGTTATTCGAATATGAATTTTAAACTGCTCAAGTATTATACATAAATTATGAGACAAACTCGTTAAGCGCTAAGATGCTACAGTGAGTGTTCGGAGTCTAGAATTCCTCAACTGGCGTAATTACTTGACACGGGGAAGTTGGAGCCTCATGAGAACCTACATCGGCTACTATTTTGAAATTTGTAGAAAATTAAATATAGGTAGAGAAGTGTTGTTGCCGACCTAAAAAAAAGTACGAAAGTTTTTCAAACAAGACCTTCAGATAATATGCAAACTTAGTACACGTAGATCACCAAGTGTCCATATATACGATTCTTCTAGGTACAACTCTGTTCAAGGTACAACAGGTTCTCCTACATATCCTTGGAAACCTAACGTGCTTCTTCTACGCTCATAACTCTCCTCATACATTCATTGTTCGTTCATTTAATGGTACAATCAATTTCACAAGCTAGTAATCTAACACAGAGCTAATGTTTATTTATAATTATGATTGCATGTTAGCTAATGTTTCAAGGCTAACATTAATTACAGCTTGTAATACATTTATTCATGTTAATGGCTTCATAAATAAATGTTTTCGGAACTTATAAGTTTCCTCTATAGCTAATTCAGCTGTAAATACCCAAACAGTGGATTATGTTTAAAATTGTAACAACGTAACATCATCCCTGTAGTCAATGAAGAGGTAGGCAGTACGTAGTCCTTCAGTTTGGAGTGTTTCAGTGAGGCATTCCCACGTTTCATCATTACGTCCCACGGTCCCACCGTGGAATTGGGGGTGAGCCTATAGCCATGCAGCGGGCACAAGTCGAGATTCTGAGACCCTAACACAAATTTGTACTACAAATTCTAAGCTAGAAATACGTTAAAAGTAAAATATAGAAGGCAATTTCATCATGCATCTTTTTTATTTAACGGCGCCAAAAACAAATGTCTCGCCTATTTGTATAAGTGATTGTGGTTTGAAAATGTCAACACTACTCACCGTACAAGAGTCTCTACAAGTCTTTGGCTCGCTTACACAACGCGAAGCACTCCTGTGTTTCGTAGAAGCTTGAAATATACTGTAACCAACTGTTGGAACGATATTTCCCCTCTCCACAATATTTAAATAATAAGAAGTTTCAAATTAGAAAATGACTCTTACAACTTTGGCAAAAACCCTTGTAAAGCTCAGACACGCCGACTTACACTCACACACACACAAACACATACACACACGCACGCACATCCACTTATATAAATGTACTGATACACGCACATTCATACATAATCACACATGGTCACTTACAGTAAATAGATTACAATGAATAAACATAGTTGTATAAATTGTTAACTATAAGATGTTGTAGACTATGTTGACAAAGTATTATTTTTTACATTCAATATAAAGAAAAAGAAAAAAATTATTATATTACATATTAATTTTAAATAAAAAGAATAAATTACGAGTACCTTAACAACACTCGACGATCACTGTTACCATGTACCATGAACCTACCTGGTATCCTTTTACTTTATATGTAAATGTTCCGTCTAGGTCTCATCCCTTCAAGTTTCTTTATTTTGCTTAAATCTTTGTGTCACGCTTAACGTGTTATATTTTTTAACACGTATTAATTATGTTAAAATTTTCGTACTTATTGTAGTGTAATTTTAATCTTCTATGTAAACTTTTGTCGAAAAAAGTGGCCCTCAGTGGAAACCGGTAGTCGTGGGCCGTGGCTGCCCACTGCATGACCGAGTGTGGGCCCTATCTATCGCAATACTGACTAGACCTCTTTCTTTATTATCGTGTTAATTATAAGTTAACCTTTGTATTTACTCATGAAATAAAGATTTTCTATTTCTATTGTATTTCAATCATACCCTAACCAGGATTTGAACTCAGAACCTCCCGATCAACAGTCGCACTTGCAATCGTTCGACTTATGAGACAATCAAATTTAAATAAAAATCATATTAAACACTTTCAATAAAAGAAATGTTTTTGTTCAGTTCTGAGTGCGTCAAAAGTTACTAACAACCTAAATATAGTTTGCATCAAAAGTTACGATGTTAAAAAAATTATATTTAATCATTTTTGATACTTTATTAACAAGATTTACGAATAAGTCAACCAATTTTCAGAAAAGCAACACATCGGTTCCCGTGCTCTTATATAAACCTAAGCTAACATTGAACAAAGCAAACAGAACAATAGCTGAGGCGTTTATAATAATTAACAGAGCGGCGGAACTGAACTCCGAGTCAACAACTCTACGATTAACAATAAGATATTAAATTGCGATCTGCCCCAAATGTAAACAGAAATCAATCATCGCGCTGAGAGGGTTAACTATTCAAATATTTCGGGATCGAGATGTTCCGCCGGACGGGGATGAACGATGGCACAGTTTATTATAATGTTTCTATGTTTATATTTGAAGCTTTATACAAAACAGTGAAAAACGTTCTTGAAAATAATTTTCGTATTTGATATAATCAGTTTTAAAATCTTCCAATACTCGTACAACCGTAGATTAATTGTTGTCAAACCTCTCGTGATCCGTATAAATGGGAGGCAGAAAATTAAAGGCAACTCTTGTCAACGGAACTGCAGCCGTGGTTGAAGCACAAGAAATTATCATTAAACGTGTTAATGCCTACAATCTATTTGTTTAATATAGTAATATTATAACATTATCTACTCATAAAAATGAGACCAGGCACAGAGTAAATAAAATGTAGTATTCAATCCTCCTATTCCAGGAGGCTATGACATTTAAGAAATGACTGAGACATGATTGAGAAATTCGCTTAACTGAAAAGTGCAATGAACTGAATATCTTTGAATTGAATGTAAACTTTGAGACAATCTGAATTGTGTTATTATTCACATAGTTCCATATTACGTATTTAACTGCCATTTAATGTGTATGTGTATTTACAGCCAAAATATCTGCAATAGAAAATAAAATTATAACTCTCATACAGCATTTCTTTATAATTTTTTCATTTTAACCCATTGTGTTGTGTTATCATATTTATCAGTTTAAATTTCAATTTAAATGACTAAATTATGCAATTATATTTATTATCAAATAAATTTTTACTAGTACTTAGTACCCATCTTATTTTTTACCCAGATCATCAATTTAACTTTATTATGACATAAGCATAAACTACCAGTTACGTAACCGTAAGGGCCACTTATCGAATATTATTTCGTCAAAGACAAACTTGAAACTTGCAAATAATACATCATCGTGTCAAACGAAACTTATGCATTGGAACAATCCAATTTAAAAGTCATTAATCTTTATTTTAGTTGCGGATTCGAATCCCCATCCCTCGTATCTTCGCAACCAACTTCCCTATTTAGTGAAGTGTCAAGTGAAAATGAACCTGCAGCCGCAGAAGGGATATGTTTGATTTCACATGACACATGGCTCTTTAGTTCAACGTACAAGTGGCTTACAGAAATATATCAATATCAATCATTGTAAATAGAAATGATTGTAAAAATATTTTATTAAATTACTCCTACGTCTAATATTTTTATAAATATTTTTTTATAATTACTACTCTGCCTACCTACTTCACCGCGGTTACAGGTGTGATGTTACGTTCATATTGTATAATGTAAAAATGGAAATCGGTCATCTCAGTAACGCAAAATACGTAATACATTTTGGTATCGCTCTTTCAAATATTACGTCCTACTTAATGTGGACATTTTAAAATGCTATATAGGAGCTTACAAAAGGAACATCAGACAGGCTATATTTACTAAATTTGTTAATTTAATTAGATGTTAACTTGATTGTTTTTTATTCTTTATTTTATTTATATACACACAGAAATTACAACAGTAAAATGGACATGAACAGTTGTACAAGGGTCCTACTTATTCCATATTGAAATATCTTCCAGTAGGCCCGCTGGTAGAAAATTTGTTTTGTAATGCCAATCTAGTTTATTTCTCATTTGTATTAAATATATGTACCAACTACTACTTCAATTTAGCTGTTACGTTATTCAGTGGAAACTACTAATCTATAGCTCATGTTTCGTTTTTTTGCATTTCTCGACAGTTTCGTTTAATACATACATATGTTATCTTTACTCCAAGTTCCTCGCGGGATAGACTGAGAGCAAATGTTTTTTCGTTGAAAATAAAAAAATGAAAACGATATCTGTAAATGGAACTGAAACCCCGTGTCGTACGGCGCGCGAAGAAATAATCACATTAGTGTAATTGCGATGCAAGGCGGAAAGTTTGTCCATTAGTCCATATTGATGGGGTTTAAATTGCATCCAGTCCGATGGGACCGACCCCGTGCTAGTGGCATTGAATGGGGTGACGCGACTAATATTTTTTCATATCGTACCAATATAACCGCATTGTATCTATTGCTATTATGAGCCACAAAATATCGTGAGGTTAGTGAATTCTTTGAGTGGTGTGACAGCGGACCTTTCCTTTGTTGTACGCCACTACTGACTCTGAGCCAGTAGTGGAAAATCTAATTGTCAATTAGAAAAACAATAAAGCCCGACCCGGGATTTGAACCCAGGTTCTCATAATCGGCAGTCGCGCTTGCAACGTAACTGGTGAAACATGGGCATGTTCTACACTCTTCTTCCTATCTCTTCGGGGATTGCAGGCGTGATGTTTCGTATTGCATTGTATTGTATAATTACGTTATACCTACTTCACATGTCCCGATATTACCTCTAAAAGTCTAAATCATTAATTGGGACTAAAGTAGCAGCCACGCTGTAGTCGGAGCTAGGATTTCAACATCATAGAACCTTCTATATATCCACTGTGGATCTCTTCTTGCCTCATGGAAACAACTATTGCCATAGTATTTTATAGATTTCACAACATACGTCTAATGTGCAAATGTTCAGTTAGTTAGTTACAGTCCTATAATTTATATTTACAGTGGTTTTGCCGCAGCCTCTTGGCCTACATCGTGGCCGTGATTGCCGGAGTTGGCAACTGTTCAAACACTTCGGCCGCTGCACGGATTCACCTTATTCAGGTTATCTGAGTAAAATTGTTACTATCTTAAATAAAACTAGCATATATTTTTTACTTCAAAAGTTAAATAAAAAAAGAAAAATTAAATATGTTTTTGCATTTTTAGTACAATAATGTTAAGTGCTCAACACACCACCAATTATAGGGTTAAGCATTTTCAATGTTATAGCTAAATTTGGGAAGGAGGCTAGATAAGTTAGGTTCTAGCCGTTCAGGGAGCAAGAAGTTTCTGAAACCGGGATAAGTGTATTAAGTGAGAGACAAAAGTAGAAGGACTAGATCTCTGTAAGAATAGAGGTATTTGGCATTCTGAGCTCTCTGCCTACAACGTAAGACACCTGGCGTAAGATTATAATAATACAAAAAAAAGATATGCTTCCGTTCATATAAATAATATTAACTTCCTTCAGACCCATGTTCTCGAACGAAACTTTAAAATATTACGTAAACGTTGAAATACAAGGAAAAAATTTAGTTGACTCGTACTAAAAAAAATACATAGATAAATGCCATTCAACATCATATAACATAAAATTATTATAGGGCGTAAATAAATAGTTAAAAGATATCCCTTTGAAATTAAAAGCTATTGAGGCAAAATCAAATTAGATGTTTACATGGAAACCACGACAAACATCGGATTGATTTTGACCATTTGTTTGAAAGGGCACCGGGTGTAAGGGTTTCATTTGAGCCGTTGGCAAAAAGCGCTACAAATAAAGGCTGTGCGGCGTGATGAGGCGTTGCTTAAGCGCTTAAGCGATTTAAGCCAAAGGATTTCACGGCTGACGGATTTCAACGATCCCAGCCTGCGGACACCAACTGCTGTCTATTACGTGTTAAAGCAATTGGGATCAAACCTTTGCTATCGTTTATAAGATCTGTAAGTTCAATTATCGAATCTCCAATATCCCGAATGAGGAAAATTTATGATTATTACATGATCACGCCAACTATGTATATTACGGTATAGGTAGACAGTAAAGAGTTACAAATATCTCTATACTTACGGGCCTGGTTCGCTTCTTCTGTATTGATGTTACAGTGACTACCATTGTACATAACATATTCGAAGCCTTACATTTATCTAAAAATAAATATTTGACGCCAATAATATTTTACGACAAATGCTGGTATATATTTACCTGAACATCGGCACCCCACCCACCATTCCAAATGGCGTCCATTATGTTCGAAAAACGTGTTTTTTTTATCTGCATCTTGAAATAGATATTCAAAGGCTTTCAATATCTAAAATAGACTGTTGATGTTTATCACACAATACAAACCCACACAAATAAAAATAATAAAACCTGTATAAAAATTCAATATCTCTAAGAACAGATGTTAATTATCAAGTAGGTATATAGAAATAAAACGGTATCATTGACGATATAATGTCATAAGATAACGTAAATCACGCCTGTAATCTCCAAAAAGGTAGGCAGAGCAATGTAGCACACTCCCACGTTTCAGCAGTTACGTTTAGGTTCCACTATGGAATAGGTGGCGAGCCTATTGACATACATACATCGGGCACATATACAGACTCCGAGCTGCTATTAAAAATGTAAATTAGAAAAAACCTAATGGTGCCCGACCCGGGATTCAAACCCAAGATCAGCAGTCACCCTTGCAACACGATCAAAGCGGCAGCATAATAAAAAACTAAAAATATCGATGTAAAGAATTCTTATGCTTATCTCTATGTTATAAAAATCGTCGTGTGTACATGTAGCGAGGGAAGCCAAGGGCCACCAATCTTGACCAAATAGGTCAGATACCGGCTGATTAGTAAAGTCCGGAGGCCCATAACCGTGAAGAGAGTGATTAATGTACAAAACCCACGGCAAGTATGTCAGAATAAATATATAACACTCCGTGCTCTCTGCCTACCCCGTACGGGATATGGCTTAAAAATAATAAAAAAAAATGGAATATAAACGTATAAACATAAAAAATGTACAGGGTAATCAATTTTTTATCTCTTAAATTTTATATTATAAAAATAATACGTTTTTTCAATTACAATTAAACAAAAATGGTATCAGTACATGTAATAGAGGAGAGCGGCGCTGGCTTGCGGACAGCGCGAACTGGTGGCGAAATTGCGAAACCGCGGGACGCGCCGCCGATATTGTGGACGCCACAGCATACAGGCGTTTAGTTGCAATGGGGTACCTATTGGCGCAGAAGTTATATTGCTTGTGTGGCGATTAAATATATACTACATTTATCAACATACTGGCCGATGGGAAAGTCTGCGTTAATCGTGTAGGTGTATGAAGAGTGAATGTAGTGTTAGCACGTCTGTACCTACTGTAAAGATAGTGACATTCGGCTCCCTGCCTGCACGGTAAGAGTATTGGAATAATCATATAATAATAATATTTATTAACATTTATTATGCCTTATCACAATTTTATGTATAGAAAAGTTTACAGTTGTTAAATGGAAAGGGGAAATATCATAAAGTATCACTTGCTGCTACAACAAATTCAGATGTTATCAAGAATGAATATACATTACATTTAAATATTATGAATACCTAATATAAGAAGCGAAAATTGTTGGTGTAACTATATCCTTACAAGATTTACACATCACGTATATGTCAATATTACGCGTACATGACCATTTTAGTTGCTCGTCAGTATCGTTACCTTGTAGGGTTGTAAAAGGCCCCACCCCATCACAACGACCCCAAGACTTACGGCGCGTTTATACTGTGAAACGCGAGCTAAGTGAATCAAACTGTCATTCTGGCCGCATTATCTAGCTTTGAGTAAAGTGTCATATGGATGTTACTCTCGCCATCTTTAACCCAAATGCTCTATTGCAATGTTGGAGATGTTAATAGTAAAAACATTACACTGTTACATCATTACGCCAGATCTATTATGGGGATAACTAAAGAACACCGAATTTACCCATTGTATCTATTGTTGCAGACTCATGTTATACGTACCAAAAAAAATACAACTCTCCTCTCTTCGAATCTTCAAATGATTCTGACATGATCACTAAAATACGATGATCCGGTGATGATTTGTGAAAGTATAGCATATGTAGTTCAAGATACAATTACAACTATTGTCAGGGGAAACTTGAATTTTTTGACCAATTTTATTTAACATTAGTAGTTGGAAAATGTCAAAGTATGAGTAACAAAAACAGCGTTAAATGACGAAATATTTTTTATTTATGATTTAACTTACAGTAGCACTTGTTCTTGAATACAAAACATATAAATGGATTACTTAATTTAAATGCTACGTCAATGAGGATAACATAAAATCAAATAGACTGAGAGACTGATGAATCTAGAAGAAACACGGCCGGAAAGGTTGGTGAAAATATTGGTAATCTTGGTATTCTCCGCAAACCCCGGAAGTGATTTATCGTAACGATATACTAATTACAACCAGATCGAATGATTAACTTACTTTTGTAACACTTGTCTTATCCTTGTTACGACGTCTTGCGTGTACCTCACTCACACTCCGTTTAATATCGCCCGAGCTGAGGAGCAAGGGGTGCATCTTCAAACCCTCACCTTTTTCTAAAACGAAATCACTTCCACTCACAAAATACGCCTTCAATTTTTCCTTTTTCTAATTGCTTTTCTCGAGTACAAGGGAAATGATATTGGAATTGATCTTTGTACAGCGCGTAACAAGATTCAATTTTCGGAGCGCTCAATTGGAATTTTTTTTTTCATTAAAAAGGGCCAGACGCTTTTTTTATGTCTATAAACGCTTTGAACTTTTCGGAGTTAACTGTCTCAATTACATGCTTCACAGTTATGCAGTTGTTAAAAAATATTTATTTATCTTTTTAAATGAGCATTGAACACGTAGTCTGTGAAAAATAGCAACACATTTCTACGTTTTGTACTAGTTTAGCGGTCATCATCATATCTTTATCACTATCACTGTTCCACATGGTTAATTCTTTTAGAATGAGACGGCCATCATTAAAGCCATCTTCTGCAACATTGGCTATGTGCAAGCTGACAAACTTTACAAGCGCAGGGCACTATAAAGTGAAAAGTGGAAGTGGAAGATTCCTCACCAAGTGTTCCTTTACTGTTATGCCAAGTTACATTTAATCGTTAAATGTTTTTGGAACAGGTGTACGCCGAGGTTTGAACCCGGGATTGGCGTAACGGCAGAAATTCTAACCTACTAGACTATCATTTCTCTGTCTAAAGAATTCTTTTAGCAGGAATGTATTAATTTACCATTTTCTTGCATGTGTTCCAATGTTAAACTTTTCAAAATGAAATATATTAGGATATAATATATCAAGTAGGTTTCAGTTGTGCAAGTTATTCATTAAGCTAATGCGGGGTGTGACAGAGGAGCCAGGGCGAAGGTCGACCGAGCAAGAGCATCGCTCTCCCGCGTCCATCCATCACTGCCTACCCACTTGCCAACACATACATTATGTAATCTTAGCCGAGTAAGCAGCTTTTTGCTTTTGCTTCCAGTTTTATCTATTTGTTATAAATAACATTTGGATTATTTTGTGAATTAACTTTTATTTTACAGATATTGATAGATAAGATGGATAATATCTTGACCAATTAAGTGAGATACTGGCTAACGGGGAAGTCAAATGTCTACTAAATCGGCGTGTATAAAGACAGTGATTAACGTTAAAAGAAATATGTATATCGAGTCTATAATATTTAGCACTCGGTGGTCTCTGCGTGCCCCTTAGGAATCCTACAATGACGATTTCATAATATACATCTATGTATATATGTAGACACATATCAATCTCTATCTATTATCAAAACATTATTGTTGAACGTAGTAATGCACGTAATACTTGACGGAACACAAAAATTCTAGGCCTTGTATATTAATAATTTATCGTAATTATGTTACGGTGACCAGAGGGCTGATAAACTACATATACATACAAAGATTAATATCATTAAGATATTGACATATTTAAGTTTTACGATGTATGTCTAGAAATTCGATGTGGTCACCGCAGTGCATTAAAACCAAAGTAAATACGTCTGTACTTTTATCTTGTGGTTAAGTATTTGCGAGATACTCTTTTCAAACTAAACAACGAAACAAGCAGTTTCCTTTCACAGAAGAACTACTTGTATATTTACACAACCGATCCAGTTTTTCTTATTTAATTTATTAGAAATATGTGCATACATACCTTTACTCCAAGTTCCTCACGGGATACGCAGAAAGCATGAACAATCGTTTTATCGGTCCACTGTTAGCCGCAGTCGTCCTCTCAGAATGAAAAATGTTACGAACTGGACAGATGGACGGATGGAAGTTTGGTCACACATTTTTCCTTAATCTGATATCTTTTACTTTTATGACTTTAATATAATAAAGTAACGTGCTTAGCTGTAAGAAGCTGTTCTTAGTCCGGGCCCTTCTGAATTCCTCCAGTATTCGACCTATTTAGTAAAGATAAGGAAGTCTCGTCCGGGACCTGCACCCAAACACAACTTATGTACATGAATATTTTTAGCAACATGAAATATGATTAAAAACAAACGCCACTCCACAAAGACGTTGATAAATATTCAAGAATTTTGCTAGATTTGTAAGGATCTTTGGTAGTCTGTGCTTTCTGCCTACTCCTCAAGTGATGAGCATCGATTCGTAAGTTCAAATACAATACAACTCGTCTATAAATATTCTTCGGCTCGTATAAGAAATAGGCCGAGTTGGTGAAGGGTCGGATCAGTAACTGAGAGGTGTCAGCTTGCTTTGCCAAAGGGATAACTGCGCTTAAACCGATATTTTTGTACGATGAAGAATAAATAACTCAATTTTTTTAGTCTTTTATTATTATACCATCATGCCAAATCCTTTACGGTACAAGCAGAAAACACGGAATGCCAAATATATTAACAAATGTCTACGTTTAATACGCCACTTAAGCGAATGCCGGTTTTGGAGACATGAATTCCTTATCATGTATCTAATCTGTTCGGTTCACATGGGTATCTTCTGAAATCAGCTCGGTCATTTATATCGTTTATAATTCATGTAATTTAACTTTAAAATGATATTTAAATAGACAATCAAAGTTAATCGTTATCATATTCAGTTCCGAACTTCAATATAAAGCTGAAAGCCCTTTATTGTGTACGGTGCTTAATGGAAGTTTAAATAGTCAAATAATTATAAACGTAAATAGCGAAACGTGGAACTGTATTATATTATTCTGCCAACCTCTTCGGGAGTTACGTGCGTCATGTTACGTTTTTTAAAATAGCTTTTCGAAATAAAAAGAGATGCAGTAAAAGTTTTTGTTCTCCCGTTTGCTGGTCTAGCATATACAAATGTATATAGAGTTTGAACGACTGCCTCGTTGGTCGTGTTGATTGCAAGTGCGACTGCCTGGTCCTGGATTCGATTCCCGGGTCGGGCACTACTAAATTTTTCCAATTTAGATTTTCTAATAGTGGCTCGGAGTCTGGAAATATGCCCGATACCTGTCAATAGGCTCATCACCTATTCCATAGTAGAGCGTAAACGTAACTGGTGAAACGTGGTAGTGTTCTACATTCCTCTGCCTACCTCTTCGGGGATTACAGGCGTGATGCTACGTTTACGTATATAAAGTTTGAATTGTAGGTTTTTGTTTTGTTTTAAATACTAATATTTTAAGAACTACTATTATCAATTATTTATTTATTATATATATCCGCAGTTACAAAATATAATACAAAAGTGCCTACTTCTGAACTGCGCGACCCACATACTGATTCTTCTTTAGTAGCCGACACTGTAACATGCCATAGTCGTGTCGTGGACTATGAAGCTGTATTGAGTTCCAGGTATAATTTAAAATGCATAAATCTTCCCGGCTCACTCGGTCCGCTAACTGGGTTCTCGGGGGTTTTAACTTTTCCTTTCATGATTACGTAATCCCTGCCATGCAATAGCGGCTTATAGTATTTGGTTGTGAAACACAGCTTTGATTACTAATTCACGTGGGACATTAATTTGTGGTAAGAATTGTGACACGAAGAAAATACTTTACTGTTAAATATTTCATAGTGTTTATAAAAATTGATTATAATATGTACCGGCTTAATTCACGTATGTATGTTTTTTCGTTTTCGACCTTTACGAGGTCCTTCTTTATGATTTCGCGCAGATTGCAACAATATCTTGAAGGAGACTTTCAGTCATAATCATGACAAGGAAAATAATTCCAACTGTTAGTAATGAAAGCATTCGATGATCAAAGTAAGACCGGTATGTTCGTTCCTTGAAATTAGTACCATTTCAATAGATAACGGAGTCAGATGTCTATGAAATCGGCGTGCGTGTATGAACAGACGTATGGATGTAGATTTGCAAGCATAGAGATATGACACTCGATTCTCTTCGCTTACCGCGTAAGGAAACAAGAATGATAACATAATAATAACACTAATGATATTAATATATCAGTAATATCTATAATTGTAGTAATATCTGTTTCGTATCGGAGCGACTAAACCCGGCGTTGGCATGTCACGGTAGGGCGCGGTCTGCCTAAGTAGTGCGAGGAGCTGTGCTCGCTCTGCGAATCCCAACACGCGTGCCCAGCGTGGGGGTTATGGGCATAAGTCCTCAAGGGAGGCCTATGTTCAGCAGTAGACATCAATAGACTGATGATGATGATATCGGGATGGTGATATAATCTCAAAACCAGCAACGCAAGTCCAACAAACGGTTGGAAGGCCTGAAGAAAACATTGAGAAACTCCTAAATTGACAGTGCCGATAGACACGGTTTAATCCAACAGTGGACTCTCAAACGCTTGGATGAATGGACGACGTTGACAAAACATTAATCGCTCTTACTTTAAACATGTTACAAGGAATAAAGAAATTAAGGCATTATATGTATGACATGGTATTCATTGTACACAATACCATACCATGATCCGGACTGCAAAATGTGTCGTTAAATTTAAACAAAAATAAAGTCTTTATTACGAACCCGTGTTGGATAAAGTTCCCACAGATCCACGCTCGTTAAAATCCACACGACACCTGCCTAGTGCACTGTAATTAAAATAATTTGAAAAGTCTGTTTTAACAAAACAGAAAAAATACAATGTTCAATTAACAGCAAATTGAACGAATTCCGAAACTTTCCAATTTCGCCGTGGGCGCGGAAAAAAATCTCTAAATTGCAATTGACAAGTGTGTATCCGCACCCCATTCGTCACGTCGTGTCAACAATCGTGTGAAACAACCCCTATTTTACATTTAATTGCATTTCTTTGTCGATCTCCCCGTTAATCTGAATGCACCCTTGTCGGGTGTCACCGACCAGTAATATTGGAACTCGCAATGGCAAACTTTAGGCCACGATTAGAATAGTTGTATAAAATTACAGGAGTATTTATTAATATACATATATAGACATTTAAGCAAAGATTTTAAGAAAATAACAAAATATCCATAAAAACATATTGAAATTTTATGAAATCAAATTAATTTTCAATCTTAAAACACTACTGAAACCATAGACCGAATCAGTTTAACATTTTTAAAATATGAACAAATGATGTCACATCTTTTATTGAAACTTGATGAAATATTCCACTTCGAAACTACAGCTGAATCTATAATATATATTTAAAAACTCAATATATATTTAAAAGTTACTATATTTACAATGTTGGCTAGTTCCAAAAAGGCAACTCTCATTTTTAAAACAAGCGAAAAAAACATCGCGGAGCTCCGGTTAAAACGGTCGCGTCTAGACTTGTTTGATATCGAAGGAAAGTGTGTGCTAAGGCAATATTTGCGAACGCACTTAGCTCGATAACGTGTGCTTAGGTTTTTTCCATCAAATTGGATTCGTGTTCACTGTGAGCAGCAATCAGGTCTTGGTAACTAAGTTTGCTGCGAACGACTTCAATCTCGCCGAGATTGTGTTCAAATAAAAATAAACCAAATCGAGACATTCTCTTGGTACGAGATAATACCTCAATAGCCCATAAAGTTATTTTCATTCTTTTTTTTATAATTTTCTTATACTGTTTCAAATTTGTTCCATTGCTCTACTGGTAATATAGGTACATCAATATGATAATCTTTCGTTGTGATACATATTAGACTTACGACTAGAAATTACAGTATCATTTAATTCCTAGCCTTACGAAACCTAATCCTGCGTATTATTTTTCAATGTGGATTATAAATAGGTACATAATGATTTACGTAATTATAATTTACGTTACACTAAGAATAAAATATATAGCGTTTCTATATTAAAACAAAATGTCTACTCTAAAATTTAAGCATTTAAGTACTTCTATTACTGGAAGTTCTGCTGGAAGCGCTCGTAGCCCTGACGTTATTATAAGTGATCAGTAAAGTTACGCAACATTTGGCTTTTGGATAAATGATTGCCAATGGTACATTTTCACGACCGTTTACGTGATACGGAGGGAACGTAAAGTATTCGGTCGCGGCTCTTTAAGTTAGGTTACAATAAAATTGAGCCTATTTGGATTTTTTTTAAGATAAGGAGCGTCGTATTAAGGACATTGAGTATAGCCCAGGCCTCGAGGAATTATGGAAAAGATCCGTAAGTAGCATCTATGCAGTAAGATGCGAAAGAATTTTTGTTCTGATACTTGTATATCTGATACTTGTAACAATACGACCAAGTTTTGTAGAGCATCTTGAGTACCCACTGTAGAGTAAGGACCCTTGTAGCATGCTCGTAGCATTAGTCTACGAAAGTATAAATCTTTATATGGGTTTTAAATTCACTAAAGTGTATGTGTACATTTTAGAGGGTTTGAAAAATAAAATGTTAGTAGCATTTAAATTAGGGTTAGATTAATAAAACATAGCAGGAAAGCACTAAATTTAACTTTACACTGCACACTATAATCATTGAAACATTGATTGAGCTTATTTTCATACAAACACTTTTCAACTTGCCGACAAACTCATTAGAAATTAACATCAAACATTCGTAGCGAAGCAAATTACACCAATTTCGCTATTACTGGCACATGTCATACATTGAAAGTTGCCTTTGTGAGTGGTATTAAGTATGTATGTATCCTATTAACGTTTCGTTGTAGAATTCTGGTGTAATTGTAAGAAAACTATTGATAATTTTCATGAGTAGTTGGAAACTTGTTATATCTGTATTAAAAGTATATTCTGAACACAGAATCTACTTATATTTGGAATTATGTATCAATAAAAACTTTACTTATAGCGGAAAAACATTCTTACTAATGGCTTTACTAACCTTCAGAGTAAATACCCAATATATGTAGACTATCTACATACAGAGTTACAAAAAAGTAATATCATACAAAAAAGTAATATCATGCCTTAAATCCCCGAAGAGGTAGGCAGAGGAACGTAGAACACTCCCACGTTTCACCAGTTACTTTTAAGTCCCACGATGGAATAGGTGGTGAGCCTATTGCCTTACCGGGCACTTACTTCGAGACACTCTAGAAAATCTGAATTAGAAAATTTAGTAGTACCTGACCCGGGAATCGAACCCAGGACCTCCCGTTCGGCAGTCGCACTTGCAACTAACCGATCAAGCATTATCAAAAATATTTTCACATTTTCGTCGGAACAATTACATTTTATACTATTGCATAATACTTAATATTTAATGTAGCCCGAGATCACTCGTTCACTACGTTCTTAGCGTAGTTAGTCAAGCTCCCATTGTTTATATACATTTATGATTATAAGAATACACTGACAACAGGGTGCCAGTCCAAAAATGGCCGCAAGTATTTTTATTTATTTATTTCCTTTTGACTCTTTTATCGTTCCACTGCTGGAACATGGTCACACGTCTTAGAGAACAATTTTTTTTTATGAACTCTAAGATGTGCAGGTTTCCTCACGATGTTTTTCTTCACCGTTATGGCAAGTGATACTAAATTTAAAACGCACATTTTAAAGAGGTGCGCACTAGGATTCGAACCCGGTCTCCCGGAGTGAGAGGTCGAATTGCAAACCACCATTTTATTTATTTATTATTTACAAAAAACTTAGCCTAGCCTTACAGGTAACCTAATTCGCTAGGCAAGCTTAACTTAATTATAAGTAATATTAATTAAACGATTGTTAATTAATTTTTGGGAAAAAAATTGGTTCATTATGTAGTAAAATAAAACATCAACCACATCATAGCAGAGTATCTAACGAATTCGAAAAGCCTTGGTTGCGGTCTCCCGTTCGGCCGCAACTACTCCGCAGCCAGGTGTAAACAGGTAATATTTTGGTGTGTTTATATGTTCATGACGTGCATACATGTGTTATATACCAAATAAAGCAAATTTTTTGTTAAATATGATGGTATACCTCATGTCTGCGAAAAAATGGCCGCATCTTTGGGTGCCGAGCTGTTAAAAACGCGAGGTATCTAAGATAGGTAATGCACATGTTGATAGATAGATAATTCGTAAAAGTCAAATTAAAATGCACTAAAAAGTAAAAAAATAATTAATAATTAATAAAATAAAGTAAATGACAACGACTCCAAAAATAACAATAATTGTACCTACATTATATTATCGTAATAATTTGACTGAATTTGACGAATTATTTTTTTCCTTTTTAGTGAATTTTAATTTGTTTCTTTATGAAGTCGGTTTTTTGTTTTGTTAAAATTTTGTTTATTTTTTGATTTTTAGTGAATGCACCTCCACGAATTTGAGGTTATGTTTATAAAATGCAATGGCATATAGCGCGTTCGTATAATGTTGATACTTTTTATTATTGCATATACTTGAAAATAAAAATATATTAATTTAAGTAAATCTATTGATACTATAAGGCGAATTGCAATTTAAGAACATAAAAACAGAGGTATTTTCTCCACTCCAGGAAATCTGACAGACACTACCATCATCAGACAAACAGTTCAATTTATTTACACTGTAAAGAAGATTGTAAGTAGAAACGTAGAGTTGCCATGTATTGGTTTTTTTCAAATACGTTGAGTAACATATGTTATTATTTTAGTCACCAACTCAGCGGAACCTACTGCCTATAATAATTAGAGAAGAACTTGGATATAATGCTAGCCGTGAATACCTAAGGAAGGTTCTAATAGCCCTGGCCTTTATATGTATGTAAAAAGTGCCAATCAAATAGGGAAGCTTTAATAAAAAGCCGAATGTTATATAAGATGTAAGACCAGATTTATACTGGTACTTTGTTTTTAATAAAAGGAACGAGAATAATTAATTTCATTGTCATCATAATATTAACCAATAATGCAAAATATACTTATAAAATAAATGTTGTGTATATGAATATCAATGTGTGTATTTTTTGTTACCTTTTGTGCTAAATTACTAAACAGATGCATTGTAAGTACTTTTTGATTTTGCATAATATTATTAACGAGTAATAGTTATTATTAATGAGTGAAATGTGTTCACGATCGTTGTTGTCATAGCTGCTACGTAGCATTTCTGTATTATCACAAAGATTACTAGATGTTTTGTCAAGTTTTGAATTTTGTGCTCAATTTAGCGATGCTGTAACGTATGGAGTGTCAACAGTTTATCATCCTCAACCTCGTATTCTTTAACAGCTTGCTGTACTTAAAAATTTTACAGTATGGGTGTAATAAGAATAATTTCTTCAAGTAACGTTGTTGTAGCTGATATGCCCATCTTAAAATGTGAGAGTAAATCAAACGTTGAGAATTTAGCTGCAGTTTTACACGTACCTCTTAACTACAGTAAGATTATAATTGCGTAAGATTATAGTTGAAGAAATCTTTTATGATGTTACTTTAAATAAAGCTATTTGTAGTAAGGTCGACTTATTGTGAGCATACACAAAGCGGAGAGATTTCAACGGTATACCAGGGTGAAATGGGTTTTTAGAGAAGCTAAAATATTACGGGCTTTATAACGTCGATGTTATACGGTATTGCAATACCGTATAATAAGTGCATTGTAGTTGCTTTCTCAGCGCTTTACTTCGAAAACGGTTAATTTTACAGCAAAATGCAAAAGGTAGTTTTTGTAGATAATTTCACGACTACTAATTTTTCTAATGACCTCGATTGACCTCCGAGCAATAGGTCGCGAGATATTTGCGAAAAACTGATTTTCGTGAACTTTGACCTTCATAACTTTTTTTTCCGGAACGATATTGATGTTGATTTTTCACATATTCATTACAACTTCGTAATAAACGTGTATACAAAAATTCAGCTCACTAGGAATTTTTATCTAACTTTTACAAACTTATAATTGACGAC
>DWFO01000275.1:0-22603 GCA_018246595.1 Mimoniades nurscia nurscia
GCTCGCGTGACCCCCCGCGCGACAAACATGAAAATGACCTTACTTACAAAATGAGAATTATTATACCAGTATTAGATTTTGCTCCTTGACATGTGAGAACCCTTGACTGTACGTGGGCGCGCGCCGCACGGGGAGCGCTACCATTTTGTGGGCTTTCACACGCACTCACGTAAAATACCGTCACGTTCACGACACAGTCGCACTTCTATGTGTTTTATATATATATATTTTTGGGCACAGGCGAGCTCGAGTGCCCACCGTGTTGCTGGCCACCTGCGCAAAACCCACGAAGCTGGTGTCGTACGCTAGAGCCGTCACGCTCACCGCGGTCGGTACGTACTACTGTGTTCCGACGGTGGTGTCGCACGGTGCGCGTCGGTTACAGTAATATTGTTTGATTACTTTGAAGATGGCGCTAAACAGTGTAAGCGATCAATGTGTCGCGTTGACTGCGGCAGCGTTGATATGAGTTTTTCATTATAGATCATCGATCACACGTTACATCACTTACAAATACATATGTAAAATGACATTTGAAATATGAATATACATGAATATGGCAAAAGAGGAGTGAAACTGTATTCTGTCTCCGCGGGAGTGTCGATAGTCTCGACGACCGACAGTCCCGACTGTTTGAAATGCCCCTTACTATAATATAAAGTACTGTCGGTGCGCGGGCCGCAGCGGCGCGCGCGCGGCGGGCGGCGCCGGCGGCCGAGCCGGGCGCGCGCGACCTGTCCGACCAGCTGCCCTTCCTCGAGTACGAGCTGCACAAGCTGCTGCTGGCCAAGCTGCGCATGCAGGTGCGCCCTCCTCCCGCCTTCATCGTGTGCTGCGATTAGTATTGGTCATGTTACGTGTCGCGTCTATAGTCGGTTTCGAACCGGGAAGGCCATACGGTTTTCTAAAGTAGATATATTATCTTCACTGTGACCGATGAACTAAAATTGACAATTCCGTACCGATTCATAGACGTCGAGAGCCTTTTTTCAAATCCACGTAATGTAACGTAACGTAACAACGGCCGTTTTCCATATTTATTAAATTTATCGCTCGTCACGCTCCTATTAAAGTTTCTTATTTATCGTATGCTGCTATGATTTTGCGTAGGTGTAATCACCAACGTAAAATCGTAGCAGCATACGATAAATAAGAAACGTTTTTATTGAGATCGTTTAAAAGTTCTATTTCGCTGACCGCGCCCCGTGGGCGGCGCGCGGCGCAGGGCGCCAACGCGCTGTTCAACCTGCAGACGCAGGTCGCGATCGGCGAGCGCTGCGTCATGGCGCTGGCCAGCGGCACCGCCGTGCGCCTCGCCGCGCTGCCGCCGCCCACGCCGCCGCGCATTAAGGTGCCGCACGCGCGCACACGCACACGCACACGCGCACGCGCTCACACACACACGCACACACTTACAGTGTAGTACACCATTCATTTCAGACTACAAGCCACAAGTAGAAAATCCAAATTAGAAAAATCCCGTAGTTCCCGACCCGGGATTAGATCCCAGAACCTCCCGATCGGCAGTCGCGCTTGCAACCAACACGACTACCGAGGCAGTCATCTAATTAATAAGGTCGTTCAAGAGCGTACACATCTCCAGTTTTTATTAATATTATATAATCAAGACATGCCCCTTCTTGGATAAGCAGAGAGTATCGGGTGCCGCGTACACTTATAGTATATATACGTATATAGTATATATACACATACGTATAGCTACGTGTGCGGTCAATCGAGCGTTATTACAGAAAATGTATTGTAATAAGCCTTGCCATAATGTGCATTATTGCTTCGTCTGTGTGACGAGATCAACGTGTCGTATCCGACACTAGGCATAACTAGTTCGTCGCGTCGTCAGTGCGATGCAGGCGATCTTTCTCCACGTTGCTGAGGCTAATGGACATGCTGTGTTCGACTCTGTTAATTCAATTAGCCACTCGGCCAGCAGCCGCTTCGTCAATCAACAGCTCTCATTGTTTCACACCGCAATGATACGTCGAAAATATTTTTGTCGTCTTATGTTCATGTTCCATCATAATGAATCATTGCATTTATCTTTGTCATATAAATTAAGTATCTTTTAATGTTCTTTGAAGGTTTTTTGCTATTATATTGTCCTCTTGAGTAGTGTGTGCTGTTGAATGTTATTTGCAATATTTCATAGCGGTTTCAATTACTACTAGTTATATCCTTGAGGTTAAGTCTCTTTGGACTATTTTCAGAAACATGTTATCCAGCACTAAATTAAGTAGGGTCATTTATACATCAATATTTATTATAGTCATTATCTACCCTTTGTATTGTTTTATTATTGGTGTCGGTTCTTCATTTAGAGACAGAAGAATTATGGCTAGAGTATTGCACGCGGGATAAGGGCAAATAGGTAGATTTCACGCACCCTACGCATTTCATGCATTTCCAGGTTTCTTCACGATTTTTGATATTGTAGTCATATTTTAATCTTAAAAACACTAATAATTCATTATAATTTAGGTATGCACCAGGATGCGCCAGAGCTCTGGAGTAGGAGGCTGAAATCTAAATCATTATACTATTACTGCTGTAATATAGTGTTAGCATAATAAAATACATGTTCACCTTTCAAATGCAAGTGATTGCATTCATACCGCCGCGAACAAAGACTACGACTTTACTGGTCTATGTACGTCTTTGTTAGACGCGTGGACGCGTTTTTGTCGGATCACGGAAAAGTTGTATCATAGTTGACATATGCGTCATTTATATTCCACTTGTCTGGTGGCTTATACCACTACGCACTATCTATTGTGATCAGGCAACCTGTGAAAATCATAAATATATTTCTTTCCTTTATTCTCTTCATTTTCTGAAATAAGGTTTGTCTTTCAAACTCCGGAAATCTTGATACCTCGTAGTGTTGATTTTTCGTGCTGCTTATGCGGTATTCATCAGTATTTTACTAATAAACATCTTTTGAATATCTAAATATTCATAAAATGTTGACGAAAGGACGACCGGTTCGCCATTACCTCCTTGCCATCGGCGGGAGCTCCTGAAGAAGGACCTCGCATAGGTCCGGACAAATCTCGCTAACCTGAAAAACATACCCGAGTTAAATACATACATAACATAATCTTATTATTTAGTATTTGCTGTATAACGATTTCCGTGTTACGTATACTGTTAAATGAATTTATCTAATTTAGAGGTATTCTGCTCGGTACGAGGAAAAAGCAAAATCGATCATGCGCAAGTGACTTTAGATCCAAACGGCATTCATGTCATCAATAGCTGGTTATTGTACACAATCATTGTAACGAACGTATCGAATAATAGCTGCGTTGTGCTCAATAAATTCCATATGAACAATATGCAATACTGATCTATTGTATTCGATTCTTCTAATTTAAATCGAAACTTCACATAAGTAAATTTAGCGCGTACCTATATCGTACATATGTTTTGTTTCTACAGTATTATTATATTGGCACGACAGGACCGTTACGGGGTTAGCAGAGAGCACCGAGGGAAAATGACTGTCGCATTCTTAAATTATTAATGATATGAATATAAAGAATAAAAATAATATCGTAGTAAGCGGGAAATTCTTTAATTTACAATCATAGCGCGGTGCAAAAGAAGAACAATGTGGAGTTAAAACGAAGATTTATATTTCCATTAGGAAACACTAGTTCTCACCGAAGCACGTTACAAATTTATCTCGACAAACAAAGAGGTAATTACGGATTCTCCTTCAATATTAACCTAAGATAAATCGCTGTACAGTAGCACACGATAATCGTTATGTTAATGAGATCATGATATTCGAGATAGTTTATATGCGAACTAAATGCTGCCCCCGAACGAGATGTTATAACCGCATTCGTTACTTACACGTGTGCGTCATTAAAATATTATTTATACATACATAGTAATAAATAAAGAAATATGTTGATAGGTAAATAATTTAATTTGTAGGTATTAGCTTCTATTGTTCTTTTTGAGAAACCGTTTAAATTCTACTTGATAATTTTCATCTAGAAGATTCATAAATTCAGAAGATTTCTCTCATTCCTTAATGATTTTGCTTTTTTTGTATGACCAACGATCTGCCTGTATGCATTTGAAATTCAATCAGATTTTCCCGCTTAGTATAATTCTATTAAATTGAAGTGGCCATTATGAACGTATTTAACACACATTGCTTGGATCTTGGCAAACAGAACTAGGGCGTCACATCTTCTTTCGTCTTCCTTCTTCCCTCTGATAACAGATCATAAGATTAAAAATCATCCAGCCCTTTCTCGCCTTATCATTATGTGAATAATTTATCCGATTGAGGCGGTTGCTTTTCGAATTCATAGGTATGTTGCGTTGCCAAGTAACATGTACACATAGTATGTATATTTGGTGTGTCAAAAAACGTTTGATAGGTAATTAAAATAGCATTCTATAACTATCTTAAAAAAATTATATCAAGACGAAAGATTAAATAATATATTTATTATAAAATCGACAAAGCTATTTCATGGTATTAGGGTAATGGGCAAGATTGCATCTAGGAGCCAAATTAAAAGCAACTAATGTTAAAATATTGCTCGTAATTTGGTTAGAATAAATCTGTTTACTTTTTTTTTATTCTTTGATAAAATGATTCTGTAGTTTCAATTATAGTGGGAGTGTTTTTAATCATTCCATGTTACCAAATGATAAACCGAATCTCACAGCGCCAAAATGTAAGTTAGCGATAAAAACAAACCTCGTGTAATTGAGTGTAATAATGTTATAAAAACAATTTTAATGCGTGTAATAACAAGGAAAATATTGCAAATATGCGCGCGCACGTCACGAAGAAGGAAGCACAGACGCGGAACCGCACCCCGGCTCCAGGCGATCCGCCCTTGTCGATCGTCGAACTTAGTACAAAAAAGCAGATCTCGTTTCGCCGGATACAGTTAGCCGGAGCATTAAGTAATCGGAGCCGAGAGCCTCGAGATAATGTTGAGCACGCGTGAAATATATACGAGAGTTTTTATTGCGACCGCGTTCCGCTCGTACAGGTGGGCATGTTGATCGGGGCTATTCTGATCTGTGACTTTGTGGTTGTTACATGTCTCATCACACCTGTTCTTGCCTTTATGTTCCAATAACGTATATGTATAATAATTCTTCTGCTTTCATTATACGGTTTAAAGTTTAAAATTGCATGTACCAAACATATAATCCGTTAGCGAAACTTGTTACGTCTAGTCCTTAAATCAACGTTTTGATACGAATTAAAATTGATGTTGACATTATGATCGAGATCAGCATAAATTAATAATATAAAATATTATATTTATTTCATTGTAAAGAA
Organism: Mimoniades nurscia nurscia; assembly: GCA_018246595.1. Taxonomy (NCBI): domain Eukaryota; kingdom Metazoa; phylum Arthropoda; class Insecta; order Lepidoptera; family Hesperiidae; genus Mimoniades; species Mimoniades nurscia. The sequence continues at coordinate 5,339 of DWFO01000275.1, forward strand.
TCGAAAATGGCTTAAATGAAAAGAGTATGCCGAAGTTATAGCGTCTCATCACGCGCTTTGCACTGTTGCTGGGTTGGATGATCCGGAAAATAGCATTAGAATTCACCTTTAACCGCCGCTGGACTGGTACGCGCGTGTTGCTAAGCCGAAGAAATTCTGTCGGCGAGTGGTTTGCCTCACGGCGACCTTGCCAACGTACGCGACTCGTTAGGGTTGCCACTCATATAAGTTTTGCACGACTTAAAAAAAAACGCAATAATCCCGTTATTACGGCAATACAATTTTAATATATTAAAATGAACAAAATTGTAATGTTTTAATAACATCGATGATTTAAGAAATCAACGTTCAAATGTTTGATAATGTTTGTTACTTAAATGTTTATTTAAAAAAGCTCGAGTATGTTTATGTGATGGAAATAAAATGATTATCTTGCACCGTGTTTCTGACTGACAACCATATCTCACTCGTCTGCTACGACGCTTCTGTGAAAGTAGGTGATGTTGTGCGCGCCGCCACCCGTCATCGCACTCGCGGGTCCTATGCCGGATTTTAAGCGGCTTTCTAAATGTACTTGTGTGCCCACGAGCGATAACCGTACGCATCGACAAAACACATTATGATAAGCGAAAATGTAAATCTAAATAATTAATCTTTCTTATTGTACTTACCTACATATTACAATATTCACAGCTTTCCAACCCTAAAGGATGTGTCATAAAACTGCGAAGTTTTTTCTAAGTAGTGCTTCTTATAAGAAACGATGTAATACTTAAAGGCATCAAAATTCCATCTAATTTACTATAAGGCAAACAACGACTGAGTCGACAGGCGTTTACAAAGAGTTTGTTAACTTTTGTTAATTTAAGACGTGCAATATTATAAATATTAATAAGGTACAAAATGTAGACATGCCGGACAAGTCATAAGGGTAATGTAGAATGTAAATGTTCTACATGATATAAAATGAAATGAAAGTTTTAATGAGGTTGTACAATAAAAAAATACATTAAATACATAAAAAACCTAAGTCCAGTACCTATGCTGCGTTGTGTAATATAACAATATTTTATTAAAAATGAGATTGGATTTTAATTGAAATTACACGTGTTAATTTCGGAATATGTAATAAAATTTTATCTGCAATGAGGATTAGTTATTATGTTATTGTTTAATAAATGATGAAAGTTTTATAGAACCTAATTGTGCATTTATTGTTAATAAATGATTTGTTTACGTACCTCCTGAAATTTTTCATCAAATAGTCCAACGAATAATAAAAAATATGATTACATCACATTACGTAACATCACGCGTGTTATCCCTGAAGAGGTAGGCAGAGTAGTGTAGAACACTCCCACGTTACGTTCACGTGCCACTATGGAATAGGTGGTGAGTAAAATATGATTAATTTACTAAATTACTGCCGTATTTCATTACCCACTATAAGGCCTAGAAAATCTATTGTGTTAATATTTTCATTTGTAACTGATACTTGTAATTGAAAACCGTAAATAACTTTAGTCGCAATTATTTAAACAATCGCCATTTTGGCTTAACTTTTATTTGTATCACGATGAATTCAGTTAGCAGGTAGGATGACCAGCTAAGGTGTATGCGCAGCTAAAAAAAGTTGCAACAGTAAAAGATACGATACGATTGATCTAGAACGTTGTTCGAAGTCCTGGTCTCCCGAGGACCATCATACCGAATATCATACGTAAAAGAAAAAGACAGACTTTAGTGTGTATGAAAAGGATTGATAGTATAGATTATTGAGCGATTCTAAATCGAATTAAAACAGTATTAAATTAATATGTATTTAGATAGGATCACAATATCTGTAGTTACACTGTCTTCTTAATCTTCCTCTCTTAATCTTATAATCTTTCATAAACTTCAAATTAGAATTTAAAATTTACATACATACGTAATTAATATTTAGATGAGATCACGATATCTGTGGTTCTTAATCGTATTTTCAGTCTTCTTAATCTTCTTTTCTTAATCTTGCAATCGTTCATAAACTTAAAATTATATCTTTGGAAATACCTACGTAACAAGGATATTACAAGCAATTCTGTTATTTATAAAAATAATTATTGTTTTTTTTTATAAATTTTGGAATCGCCTCGGAGTATTTTTTCCATTGATTATATAGGTGATAATGCGATAAAAATATCTCGAACAGCAATTCTGTTCCCCATATAATAACCGTAAAGGGTCCTATTAGGGGCAAGGCTGGACTCTTATTAATTTTAATTTGATTTATCTACGCAACACTCTATTATGAGTACTTGCTGTATGTTTAAATAGAAACAGAAAACCTGTACTTTGACAGTATAGAAATTATATGGATGTCGCTGTATAATGCCTAGTGTTAAATACGTCAGTTAAATACGCTGTTTGTGATTAATGTTTTGAACAATTATAAATGAATTCCTACTGATGAAGTCCCCACTGCAGAAAACTATAAGTCAGTTTGATGAAAATAGCTTATCGATGCAGATTCGGTTTAGGCATAATTGCATGTGGACTGCTGAATGCTTTCCTTAACTTAAAGCTAATGATTTCCTTTTACAATTACGTTTGAATTACCATATGTATACCTAGATTGTAACACAAAATTGCGTTAGTATCGTGTACTTCATTGCGATCATGTTAACTGATGTGTATATAATAAAATTTGTCGCAAGGTGACATTGGCCTTAAAACAGTCGTGGACAAGCGGCCACTGGTAGGTACGTCGTTGCTTTTAAACATATTGCTTAATGCTTTCGAAGAAGTGTATTGCAGGAATGTTCCCGTGTGCGAAACAAAACACATTATATCGAATGCTTAGTGCGGGTTCCAGGACCCGCCGCGGTGGTACGCCTCTTCGTAGAACCTATGCCAATACGCAACTTTAGTTCAACTTTTGGCGTCGTGGGAAAGTGTTCTGTGCTGTTGTGATCGGTTTCCGGGTCCGTAAGTCGATGGCTGAAATTCGTAATGTTAGTATATTCAATGATATTTAACAATTAATTGATTCATTTCAAATTCCTTGAGTTAATAATTAAAGATACAACTAATAGTATCAAGAGAATATTTGAGAATTTTTAAATCGTCACTTTTAAATTCCTACATTTAATTATAAGATTTCTTTAAATTATTAAAACATGTAGTGAAGTTGCTTGACATGTCAAAGCAGACTGCGATAGTGCGCTACGATAAAGTATTTTCTAACGTTGTCAATATGACGTCACTAAACCCAAATAATGTTTTAATAAGAGCGCTTTGTTCACAAAGATAGGTAACCATAATTCATTCAAGTGTATCGGAAGATAAGTGAATTGGTCATAATCTTATTACTTTCGATGTTTCTAATCAAATACCAATGGTCGCTACCTATCATACATTTTTTTTTAAAAAGAACGCTTGGTACGTATATGGCATTTGAAAAAAGTTACATTTTATATTTAACATCCTTTTTGATAGGACGTCTTAATAGATACTTTTCAACAATTATGTTTGCTTTTGACAAAAAATAGCATATATATATTTATAATAATCAACTATTTAGAAACCTGCAGAGTTATTGTAATTTCAGGTATTCAGAGTTTTATGCTTTAAATTATGTACACAATTACCATGCATTGCTCCTGCTTTTTATACTTTATTTTTTATATTTAGCCTCTTTTGTAATATCCGTTTTGTTTACTTTAGAATTTAAGATGGCTATATTCATATAATTAAAAGCTGAATACTGCTACGACAGAATCGTTAATATTTGTTATACAGATATATTCGTTATAAAGATATTTGGCACTCTCTGCTCTCTGCCTACCCCGCAAGGGACCTGGCGTGAAGATATGTATGTATGTATGTACAGAATCGTTAATATATCACATTTCTTAATATTATCTTAATTTATTATATACACATCTTCACGTCAGGTCCCTTGCGGGGTAGGCAGAGAGCACAGAGTGCCAAATATCTCTATTCTTACACATCTGTCGTGCATTGTCCACATTCATCACTCTCTTCATACATGCACGCCGGTTTCGGAGACTTCTAACGTCCCCATCGCATAAAACCTTATTTATTTGGTCTAGATAGGTGAGTACTAATAATATCTAATAATAATAATATCTCGGGTCATCTCTACACACGTCCATCTGATCCCAAAGTAAGCGTCAAGAGAGCTTCTGGTATGTTAACCCGATGGCCGATAAACTACATAGGTATATAGGTACATATAATATAAATACATACTTAAAGAGATTTTTTTTAATTTTTTTTTTATTTTTCACACCCAGACAGAATAAATACTTGAGCTCACGACACAAATATTTATTCTGGGTGGGAATCGAACCCACGGCCCCCGGTGCAACAGTCAGATAGTAACGCTAGTGCAACTATTAAAAGAAAAATTTCATGTCACGCCATTTGGCCGAAGATATCCGCAATCCATCAATCAAACTTCAAAGACCTATTGTCGACACCAATGGTAGTGGCTTATACTTGAGCCACGCTGCACCAATACGGATTGGTTATCATACGATTTAGTAGGCAACACGCTAGTTGAAAAGTTTTAATCGGCTCACGAGTCATTTAATAAGAAATAATGGTTTATATTTAACAGAAATATAAAAAAATACTAAGAACACTTAAATATTGAATTATTATCTCATACGTAACATCACGCCTGTAATCCCCGAATAAGTAGGCAGAGGAATATAGAACATTGCCGTTTCACCAATTACGTTAGGTGGTGAGCCTATTGCCATAAACCATTAACTCATATTTTACTAAATACGACGTCGCACAGATCTACAAACTTCCACATTTTCACGGCAGTAATGTAGAAACTTTATGCGTGTAACTTTAAGCTTTATATGAATAAACCCAACAAGTTTTCTGAAAAAGTTTGAATTTAGAAATAGCAGCCGCGTGTTGGTCTCTCGACGTCAGTATTTTCGTTATCCTGGCATTGTAATAAACTGTCCTTTATCCTATCTTTTATTAAATTCCATCCAAAAACACGTCCCACCTTTCAAGGTCAAGGACTCGAGACCTGTTTGCAGAAAGGCTTATGATAAATGAAAGAGTAGATAAAAAGTATTTTGGCAGTGACACGAATAACATTACAGTTGACATTACATTTCAGCTGTAAAAATGTGTGAGTTACCGCAAACTCTTTGTAACATTAAAGATATAGATTTCATTGTTATACATACATGATACATACATATCATGATCAATCTATTCTCGTCCACAGCTAAACATAGGCCTCTCTAATAGCACGCCACTGAGCTCGATCTTCAGCTCTTAGCATCCAGCCGCTGCCAGCCACGTTGCATATATCGTCACTCCACCTAGCCGAAGGGCGTCCTACGTTTGCTCAAACACGTCTACTCAAACGGTATACCTATATGAAAATACAATGACTCCATTCTGTGACAATGTACAACAACGTCTGTTGAAAAGGTGTGCGACAATGTATCAAATGTAATCAAATGAGGAAAACGTAAAATGTTCCACATAACAGTATCAATGTTATTGACATAGTATGCTTTAGAAACATACGTCGTTGCGTTAAACTAATGAATGGTATCAACGAATTCAGAGTCAAGTAAGTGTCGAGACATTTCTTGAACTTTCGTCACTGCGACCTCACTTCATACCTTCGTTGAAAGTCAAGTGAAGTTTCAATAATACATATATGTGACTAAATCTAAGATGGATTGGTAAGATCAAAACTACCGTAGAATCGACTTATGATTCAATACACGTTTATCACGATCCCAGTTCCATCCTCACGTTTTGCCTAAATACCTACTTACCTCAACTTTGACATTTTTGTTCCAAGCTCCCGAGGGGTTTGAATGAAAAGATATTTTCGATCTCGGCAAGCCGACATAGGTCCCAGTAATCAACTTATCTTGACCAGTCATGACAATTGTTTGAGCTCAGTAGTCAGAAAGGACGCCGCTCAGATTATGGATGATGTCGGTCACATGCTTTTAGATAATTTAAACCGCAAAAGAAGAAAAGACAGAAGGCGATAAAACATAAGCATTAATCCAATTATAGCTCCAGTGTTCAACCAAAGTTTCTACTCAGAATGAAAAGAGTTAAGGTCACATTCTACGTCGCTGGCTAAGTACCTACCTACGCATTGGCAGACTTCGAACAACTTAGACGATAATAATTATAATACTCACGTGTGTCAATTTCCTCATGATAATTGCCTTCATTGTTATGGCAAGTTATATATTATTTTAAAAGAGCACAGATAACGTTTGGGAAGCCAGCGATTCGTCTTATGGATTCGGATCTTAAACTCTATGAACGAACTGAGTTCAAAAACATCAAGCTATAGGTTAACCTACTAATGTAAAGTAAATTATACTAAAGTATAGGTTAATACTATGTATAATTGAAAACAATAAATGGTTAATAAAATATGGTTATCAATTCTTTGCCACGCTTTATAACCAGACACCGTTAAATAGTAGTTGCTATCGCTGACAGGGTCTTCAAGAGACATTGAACTGTTATCTTACATTACAGTTTTGTAAATAATTTAAGGTATGTCATGATAAAAGTTCTTACTCAGACAATGAAAAGAGTGCCTTATTTCCGACTTTGGTTAGGTCCTTTTGGGAATTCCGAATCTTTTTATTATTCCAGACCTTGTGTATTCTAGATGAAGTTTTTCTCAGATCTAATTTATTCTGGGCCTTCTTAATCGCTTATTGGTAGTTAAATTTCGAGTTTTATCGCATTTGACTTGTAATCTATGTTGTTGGGCAGTTTACTTTAGATATCTTGTTGAAATTTATCTTTGAAGATTACTTTGTTTACTTTGAATACAAATCTTTTTTGCTAAGTAATTTTAAGAAAAAAAAATATGAAAGAATAAAACATTTTCAAACCATTCTCTGAAATGGTTCACTTGCTAGTTACAGAAGGGTAAGGAATTTAACCTTGTTCTTTCTTCCTTTAAGATTGTTTCTTAAGTACATTTTCGTTACGAATTCTTTTATTGCTTTAGGTAAGTTTGGCATTTTATCATTAACTAGAATTAACAATAAACACAGTTTTAAGACCAACAAATTTTTCAAACGATTACATATTGTAAGATTCGCATTCGTCTCAGTATCACCTCGGCTGAGAAGATGGTCGGCAATATTTGTTAAATCATGTCTTTGAAAAGCATCATTAACATTCATCGTCCGCACGGAATTAATAAAGCAATATTGAGAATATTTCTTTCAGGAGCGGAATTGAAATCGTAACGGGCAACAAAAGATTTCCACATCAATTTTTCATGAAACTCATAAAAGAAACAAACCTATTGAGATTGTTATTCATTCAGATGAAATCATCGCTATTAATCAGTGCATCTTATTTAGTCTGCGGTTTATTTTGCGTAAGTACGAACGATAAATATTCGTTGTATTGCCAGAGAGCGAGCGACACTTGGTGAGAGCTTGTCAGTTTGGGGATCCACTGTCGATTCATGCTGCTATCTTCTTTATGTAATCAATCAGTCCGGGATTGATCACGTACGCACTTTTGCCGTGGAGTGGTAGTCGGTGGAGAATCTGGTCGCTCATTGATTGTAGGCACTTAGAAAGATGCGGCTTGTCTGTTTTTATTTTAGTGTAGGTACTAGTTCTGTGTTTTGAAAGATCCATTGTCCATTGGTATTGAACCCGTTTGTTGGGTGGCTGTGGGTTTAATTTTTTCTAGACAAAAATATATGTTATAAGGAGAATAATTCGACTCTTTGCTAAGTACAACTCTATGTAATAGGTACTTAGTAATTTATAACTCTATATTTAGTAATTTTATAACGTATGTTTATCCACTGTCTTGTCTAACCTACTCGTAAATGTTCGTCTAAGAATCTGTTAATTACAATTATTACATACATACATATATGTATGTCACTAGACATTCATTTACAAACAAACAATATGTAAAATTAGTAATTAGATACGTACTTTGATAAATATCTTTTATACATATGTTGCATATGTTTATGTTCTAATCACCGTGGTAGACACTTTGAATGAGCATTAGTGACCATGGCTCGTGAACGAAGCGCACACCAAATTTTTATATTGTTATATCTTTTTTATTTATTACATTATAAGCCACTTCTGCTTCTAACATACACAGGACACTTATGAAATTTGTGGCAAAGGGATTGACAGAAGAATCCTTAATGTTATTTCGAGAAATATTCCGTGCTAGCTATTTGATCGCTAAAACAACCTGTGAACATCGTCGGAGCTAAGACAATATCCTTATAAGGGGATTGATCCTTTCAGTGGATATTGGAGAAATACGCTTTTATCTAAAGCAGAACTGTGTAGTAAATCCGTTGGTCTGAGTGGAGCACTTTTACCCTCTCTTTATGTGTCTACAGAGACGAGTAACTCTAACCGAGTTCAACTTAAGACTTTTACAGCTTTTTATATAATTATTCAATAGCGCTGACTGTCTCTTTGGCAATGTTCGTTGCAAGCGCGACTGCCGATCGAGACCTTGTGGGTTCAAATCCCGGGCAGGCTCTTTATAACTTGGGTTTTCTAATAGTGGCTCGGAGTATGGATTCAATAGTGCCCGGTGTATGACAATGGGCTCCCACTATAGTGAGACCTAAACGAAACTGGTGAAACATGGGAACCTGCTACACTCCTCTGTCTACTTCTTAGGTTTTACAGGCGTGATGTTACGTCATCTGTTTCACTCATATTAGCGTCAAGTCATATTAGTGTGGTTCCTATGGCATTTCTGAGGTGATAGTTATATCAATGTTTCGTACAGATATCGAAAAGCATCAAATGTGAGGTAATATTCTAAAATTATATATGTTTATTAGTCATTCCGTAACATAGGTGTGGTAAACTAATCATCGAAATTGCATTTACGTAATGAAAATTTTCTCTATGATTTCGAGGACAGGGCGCAATCGTACCTCCATTAGTTGCGGCATATGTCCAGTACACAGATGTACTTGATATACATATTTGTATCGAATCCCAAACATTATTTGATGACTCGCATTTTATCTGTAAAACCAATTCATAAAAATTCAAACGTCCAATAAATAACAACATCCTATAATAACAATACAAATCTTTATCCGTTCCTACATAGGCACTGGTACACTCCAATGCACCCTAATCCCCAGCAAACTGCAACCCCTTATTAATCTCCGAAATGCCCGAAACATCGCTTTGATCTCATCGATGTCATTACCACCCCCTGACCATGTCGGGCGCTCATACAGACATACAGATAAACATGTATGTATACGGCTAGCCCGTGGCAGTGTAGTTCGTTATTCACAAGTTGTGTGAATTTCTACCTCAACCAATTGTTGTTACGTATGTTCTGTGACTTCCTGCGGTTGCATACGAATAGCTGAAGATCGGGCCAATGGCGTGATATTAGAAAGGCTTATTTCCAGTAGTGGGTGTGAATGGGTTGATAATAATGTTTTTGGATTTGACTGACAGGACTGAAAATGTACGTTCATATTTAAGTGTGTTTCTACTAATGTAAACAACAGTGTTAACGAAAAATAAAAAAATCATTATTATTATTATTAATTATTATTTAAGACATATGTCTGACGCTTTCCCGGAGCACTATGACTTAGGGTTCTTCAAGATAAACGTAAAGGGAGCTCTCCTTCAAAGCCGGCAACGCATTGGCCACTCCTCGAGTGTTGCAAATGTCCATAAGCAACGGTGACCACTTACCACTAGTCGACCCCTTTCCTGTTTGCCAGGCAAAGTAATATATAAAAAAAGGAAATCTTAACCCTTCATTATCTTCAAATAGAACGGTTGCTAAGCGTACTCATACTACTTCGATCTAATGTTGACTAACGTTTGTACCTTTAGTCATATTGCAAATTCATAGAAAGTAATGACTACACTCGCACTTTCGTTACAATTTTTATGCATATTTTCATGGTAGGCAAAAAATGTTTATGACTGGCGTCCACTCGGTTGCTAATCATTTATATAAATAAAACAATTCTAGGTACATTCCGTATATGTAAAGCTTATATACAAACATCACGATGTAACTGTTAATGCGTGATTAAGAAAGAAATAATGGCATCAAGTTAGTTTTAAAAAGTCGATATATTTCTAAGCATTAAGTTTATTTGTAATGTTAATTATTAATTCGTCTTATTTATCTATAGGTCGGAGTGAAGAGTTTCACAAATGGATATGCGTTTGAGTAAAATTTAGTATGTTATTATTAAGTTCTCGGCGATCAGGTGGAATGACAACACACGAAAAACTGCGCGCAGAAGCTAGATGTAGCAAGCCCGGAACAGGGCGCAATGACGCTCTTTCCCGGAGGTCTATGTCCAGCCGTGGGCAGATATAGGTTGATGATGATGATGACGAATTTATTTAGTCATTAATATTATACTGCCCATCCAAGTCAGTATTTCGTACAGACAATAAAAACAATATGATTACATGGCTTACACAACACATAAAACACAAATTGGTATGTAAGTTTACTGTATCTGTTGTACTATGGCCTGTTAATGAACACGTGCAGACAACAATCCTTCGCTCGCTACTGCATTGTTGGGTCCCTTTGATCCGTAATGACCAGCCGTCCCCTGACGCAATTGTATTGATTTCCCTATCTCCAATATCCCCTTACGATTGTGTGTATGCACTACGTAGGTGGTTACACAGAATGAACTTGTGTTTATGGACAACACCTATAGCGCAATTCTGCAATGACTTCTAATCGCTAAGTTACATCAGAAGCAAGTTTAGAGTAATTTTAATTTAGGTGGAAATTGAATTGAATATTTTTTATAACATTTCGTATAAGATTTCCTGTTTATTTTCGAATGTTATCAAAAGAAAAAAAAAGTGAATAAAAATATAGAAAGTGAATTTTCGTGTATTTTTAATAGTCATAAAAATTAAAAGGCTCCTAATCTTTGCGCGGTTACAAGTCGAATACTGTCTGTAATACTTGCTTACCCACACGCTTCGCCGGGCGGCAATAAAAAAGTGGAATATTTTTGCAGTGTTTTTACTTTTTCGGTTATTATAGGTAAATCTTAGAGTATAGAATTATGTTATTGTTAAATGTTTCGTGAGTATTACAGATGACTAAGAATTAATCCGGCTAGACTCACGTATGTCTTCCGGGGTGGCCCGACTAGTTTCGGGCCTATACGAGGTCCTTCCTCATGAGCTCCCGCCGATTGCAGCGAGCTTGCGGCGGAAACTGAATATAGAATTATGTTCTGAATATTTTTCCATTATATTAAGAAACATTCATATCATAAATATATTATTTTCATAGGTTGTCCATAACAATGAATATTTAAAATTTATTGATCGATCAATCATTTTCAAAACTTCAATAACTTAAAACATCTTAGGCTTATAATGGACACAGTTCAATTTTCCATTCAAGTCGTCTCTAATAATATGTTTCTTTTACTTCACGTCTCCGCTACCTAACATTCGTGTAGCCTTCATGTCCTAACACAGTCCAAACAGTACACGGCCATTAACAAAATAGCAACCAGTGCCATTGATGCGCCGAACCCTTTTATCAATTTCCAAAACGTCCGCAACACCGCTGAACTGGCCCCCGTCATTACCAGCCACCCTCCGTCCGTCTAGCCGCCGCCGTGTACACATCACATATACACAACACGGAATGGACACTACTCCATCAGCAACAGAATAAAACGTATACGTTGAATGCAACCCCTTATTAATTTCCAAAATGCCCGAAACAACGCATTGATCCGGCCGATGTCATTAGCAGCCAGCGCCGCGTCTAGCCGTCTGATTCCTATAATATAAATTGAGTGTATATAGATTATTAAAGGGTGGTTTCCCCTTTCAAACTCAATTAACAGCCTATAAGACAACTGTAGCTAAGCTTACATGTAATAATTAATCCTTCCCAATATTTTGTTTACTGTAATGCTCACTTTCAATTCATTACATTTAAATACGTACATAATTTTCATTCAATATTGGCAAGAATTTTAATGGAATTCAATTTTATGATACATAACAATATTTAAGTCCGCCCTTTGTTACCAACAACAAAGGATAAATAAATAAATTAATCTTAGACAAAGCTTAAGTGTTCACCAATACCGTGTTTATAGCGAAATGTTTTATGATGCTTAAAATAATTAAGTGTAAATTAGAAATAATATATTTAGTAACGTTTCAAATACAAGCTACGCGTATTGTAGATAATATGGTCTTACCACGCGAACGTGTGCCGTCTCCTCATAAACAGCTATAAATCACCGGCCATCCTGACGCTGACACAGCCGTAGCTACATTGACACCCCAGTGCGCCCCCGAATTGCCCAATGTACCTATGTGATTACCCCACCCTGCAGTCTGGACGTCTCGCCGTCTGTGCGTCCTATAACACACGTATAGCCATAGCACTGAATAGGAAGGGTGGCGGTGCGTTGCCAGGCAGTGTTTGGGACAGCATACAAGCGACTTTTTCAGTCCAGGATGCGACTATTCAGTCGCATCGTGTGAAGACGTAAGAATTTTTTAATCGTCTAATAATGTAGGAAATTACAGTTTAATAAAGCAATAATCGATAAGGGTAATAATAAAAAGGATTGCGTAAATCGTATGACATATGCATGAAGAAGCAACAATACCTGTGAATTACTATAATTCAAAAATTATAATATTTAGCATTCACTATGTGATATCAATAAAACATTTAGCGCCGTTGGAGCTTATGAAATGCACTTGTCTCCTTATCACCTCAGGAACTGTTTTCACTTAGAAATTTGGTATTCGGAAGTCGCAAGTGTGAATTGGCCCTGTGCTGTGCTTATAGCTAGATGATTCGATTATTATGCACTGGACGATGATGCAGGCGAGTTCATTTTACGGGCGGCGTGTATTGATTTATTCGGTCTTGTTGCGATTACAAGTGGCGTCGTAGCGTCGAGCTGGAGATATTTATTTCATAGCATGAACAAACAATAAAACGTTTTATCGAGTCGTTAATGCAACGTAATGCTGTTTGCAAGTGTGTAAAAGTCCTTTTACAGCATAAGTATAAGTCGTCAGAAAACGCCTGTCTAAGAGCGCTTATGTCGATTACTACCGAAGTGATTTTTATGGGAGTCACTATTAATTACATGGAGAAGTTTACTAAGATCGTTAAGTTTTATCATCTTAGCGGGGAAGAACTAGACATATACAGAGCTTTACATACTCTCGTGCGTAATCTTTCTTTGTCTTTATGTGTCTAAAAGACCTTCAAATTTGAAGGTAGTGTTAAATAAAGCTGTGCAAGAAGGCACAATTTGCCACTTATTTCATGTGAAGACATCTGACATATTTTAAAGTCCGTAAGTGTGTACATATATGTAAATAGATGTATATCTATTCATAGGAATACCTTTACACATATGTATATGATAATCTGTGAGCACATTCCTTTAGTGCACTAGGTCGTAGCTACCAGCTCCTGCATCGAATAATTGGACATAACCTTCTGGTCCCTGACTTCGAGAATCGCTTTGTCGGTTAAACATGGTCGTATTGTAGACGCAAAATTAATTCTGTCTGTTCGTAATCTTGTCCACAGTGATGTCATGTGACATAATCATGATCAACCACATCATCATCAACATCGATACCATTAAAATCATCATTCGAATTTCAAAACCAAATTCAAATGGCATTTATTCAAAATTGGTTCCTTAGAAAACTTTTGCACGTCAATACGAATCTACCACCGCTTCGGAAGCTGCCTCACTATGGAGAAGAAGCGGCGAAACAAACTCGATAGGTGTGCTTGTACATCATTTAAAATAAGTACATACACTTATATTAGAATATTACAATATGAGCTAATTTATTATGGAGCTGAAGTTACATGACAACAAGCGTGTTTATCATTTTAAACAATCATTTACCTTGTAATAGTCTTTATTGTAAAGATTTGTTTTAATAATTGATATAAACTTTATATGTGGAAGATTAATAACGTCTTTTGGTATTTGTTTGTAGAAGCGAATACAGGTACCCATAAAACAATGAGATGATCATGATTATCAATACGCTTATCAACAGATAGTATGCATTGAACCTATGATTTACATGCTAGAGTACTTGCATAACAGTATATGTGTATCTATTTGAAGGGCTGCTCTCTCTCGTGACCCCTCTAGGACAACTGCCGGTACATGGGTGAGTCACATATTCGAACAAAAGCACATCGATAGGTGAGAATGTATGGATATATAAACATACTTGTAAGGTCGTGTAGTTTAGATTCGGGTGTAGATCTGCGATGTTCGCGTGTTTGTAATGGAAGCAGGAAGGGTGTTGCTAAGAGGGATATCGATTCGGTAGTCCGAAATATCTATATTTTACATTTCACATTTGTCGACCCGTTTACCGTTCCATTGATGGAACATGGGTCTCATCACAGAATGGGGGAGTTAAGGCCATAGGCTGCCACGCTGGCCAAGTGCGGGTTGGCTGACTTCACACGCCATCGAGGATATCATGCAGAACTCTGAGGCCTTTTCACTATGTTTTCTTTCACAGTAGTAGTAAGAGATCTTTTATTCTAAAAACGGTTTTCGTTTCGCTGTTGCTGCAAGTGACTCTTTAATCTTAAAAACGCACACGTACATAGATACATGTAAAATTCTATACAGTTAAATTATACTAATCAGTATTTATTTATTTATTTTCTATAAACTCACTTACAACTAACATTTCAGGGTAACCTAATGCGTTAGTTTAAGTTACATATACATCTATTATATTATACAATATTATTTATGACATTGTGGTTCCTATAGCACGTTAGCTACATGTACTACGGGTGTTCTAATTTAATCGCCTGCAGTAACAATTAAGCACAGTACATCTATGGTTTTTATTTCATTGTACAAATCTACAATAGCATATCTGTTAGGTACTACATTCTTGGAAACCTCTTCGGGGATTACAGGTGTGATGTTACTTTTTTTTATATTATTTTTTTGTTATATTATACTCGTTGATTATGAACTATAATTTATACATTAGCATATATTTGCATTACGCTGAGCACCTTACGCTAAATTTTGCCAAATGTTCCTTGAATTTGTGAATGTCTAATTTTAACGATAACAGCTGATTGATGAGAGCTAAGTTATTTTGGTATGATCGGATCAAGATGAATAGAAATCCGCATGCATAAATATGCACATCTCTATGTATATATAACTCAACTAAATTTGCCAATGTGAGAACGGAACACGTCGACATACATACATATGTATAAGTTGTGCAATTCGGTAGTCAGTCGTAGACACAAAGGGCGTTGCTAGGGAGGAGACGAAACAAATCTACAGGAACCTAGGCAGCGATACCTTAAAATGTACATACCTTGATTTGGGATGGCTTGCAATGTTTGTTTTTGATTATGCATTTGTTCTGATGCTTTTGGAGAAGCCTTATATTCGAGCGTAGGTTATTGTGGTGAAATAAAAATAAATATCGCTTTAGCCCCGTAGTTCTGAGGTTTTGACACTGGATACTGAGTCGTGTGTGAATACATTTTTAATCTTTGGTAAATGTGAGATGTGTTGATTATAGGCGTAAATATAAGTTAGTGGATGTATCATAAAACAGTTACAGACGGTATATGTAATGGATTACTTCAATAGATTGAATAGTTTATCAGATGCGGGTTGAACTTTATAATTATATAAGTACGGTAGGAGGAAGCTGAAATGCGAGTGAAGGCATTTATTAAAGCAGGCTTAGGTCCAGCATCAGTCACCCGCTTATGATGATGATGATATTTCTCGTATGTTGATTTAATTTATTTATTTACTATTACTTTATTTATTTACTATTACTTTATTTATTTACTATTACTTTATTTATTTACTATTACTTTATTTATTTAATATTACTTTATTTATTTTCTATTACTTTATTTATTTACTATTACTTTATTTACTATTACTTTATTTATTTAATATTACTTTATTTATTTACTATTACTTTATTTATTTATTATTACATATTTTATTTATTTATTATTAATTTACAGAGCATTATTTTTATTGATTGCCGCATCATTATTTTCCGTTCCGCTGCATCATTATTTATACGTTCCAAATTTATATATGTATGTATGAGCAATGAATAGAAGTGTCCTTGAATTTAAACGAATGTTGATTTGAATATTAATGTAGTCTATGACCTTCAATCTTGATTAATTATTTTATACACGTACGTTCTGCTTTTATCTGCCATCTACTCATGTCTGTTTCATCGAGCTAGAGCAATGAGTTTACTGAGCACAACTAAATATAGGAGTGGGCATTACCCTAATAATATGAGAGTCATGATTATAAAAATATCATTACTGTTATTTTAAAGACTGCTAATAGCAGAGACTTCGTCTGCTTTGTTTATGATATTAACATAGCATTTCATGTACAGAGAACAAACATTAAATATTATGAAATTATCAAAGAATGTACTTTGCATTTTACTTTGCATATATTGTATTTTTATATAGCTTTAATCGTTTTACATTAAATGAATATATATGTTGAGAATATTTTAAATGATAACAAGTGTCTTAGAACTAAAAAAAAAAAATTGTGCGGTCGGGGGATCCCCGTTAGGAATGAAGTTCCTTACGTGTTTCCTTCAACTTCAAATGTAATTCGAAATGAAATCTATATCTTTTCACGGAAAATAAACGAATGTAAACAGTAAATACTTGCATTAAGTTATATAATTTTATCAACTTACTTTTCTGAATCTGTGTTACACACATTTAGTGCAGTTTTTTCAAAACTTAATTACAAATATAAAACAATATTCACGTATGATCTAAACACAAATAACAAGTGCGTTTTTACAAAATTTCTACGTGTCTGTACAACCCTGTCTTGAGGTTATATGATAAAAAGAGACAGAGATAGAGAGAGAGAGAGAGAGTTGCGCACCCGGTTACGCAGTGTTCCTGTGCTCATTTGTTTGTAGTAGGCTCGATACAGGGACCCACACACACAGCGTATGGCATTTCGTTACGTGATGATGTCTAGTAAATCGCACTACCCGTATCCCGCGTTAAGGAACATCGTTCCAAAATTCTCGAATTCGCGCACAACGGCCGGCCTCCATTATTTTATTTTCATATAGACTAGAAGAAACGCCTTGCTGAATCAGATTTCATTATTAG
>DWFO01000276.1:0-22551 GCA_018246595.1 Mimoniades nurscia nurscia
TCACCACCTATTCCATCGTGGGACGTAAACGTAACTGGTGAAACGTGGGAGTGTTCTACATTCCTCTGCCTACCTCTACGGGGATCACAAGCGTGATGTTACGTAAAATTTGTAATAGATGCGATGCGAGCAGATCTAAAGAACGGCAGAACTAAAGATCGGCAATATAGCTCATATTGCCAATCTTTAGTTTCGCCCAATTGAGAGACACGAACTTCCTGTACTCGTATTTCGCTTAGTATCAATTTCCACGTTTCAACAATTACCTCATGACTACTAATTAATGCTTAACATTCTACAAGAAATTGAAAGTATTTTGAAATTCACTGAAAGGTCATGATTACACAAATATAGCAGCATGAAAATGACAGGATGCGGACATATCATTACCAATTTTTACGTAATGTTTCAAAAACGTAAGCAATAACGTACCCAATTAGAAATGGCGTAATAAACAGACATTCGCGGACAGAAATGTGAGAACATTTTGACTTCATTACAACTGTAGCATCGTTCATTTTCCGAGAAATTTAATATTATATTGCAGAATGTTACATTTCGTACGTAATAACGTGGCATATTTCTAAAGTTTGAAATACAGAAATATTTCATTTACTCCAGTGAACGGTTTCATAGAAACTTTGTAGTAACTGGCAGTGTTATTTACAGCTGCTTTCATACGAACAAAACGTGCGATTAAAACAATAGCACAACGTCATGCCGGTCGGTTTAGAAAAGGTCAGCCCCTGACATTCAGCGATCGGTATTAAATAAGAGTAAAATAATTATTCAGTTACGTATTCTACTCTTTGTTTTATAAATAGAGCTATTTTAGTCCGATTGGACATGAACTTTACTAACATTACGTTAACGCAACCGTTGATCGAGAGGTCCCAGCTTCGATTCCCGGCTCGGGTACTATATATTAGGTTTTGTAGTAACGGCACGGAGTTTGGATTTACGCCCGGTGTATGGCAATAGTTACAACCCCTAATTCATGATGGATCGTAAACGCAACTGGCGAACCGTGGAACCGTACTACACGCCTCTGTCTACCTCTCAAGGGATTACCAGCGTAATGTTAAGTATATGTATGTACTTGAGTTCTGCGGCCACAAAACCGGCTTCCGTGTTATTACGAGCGACGTGTTTGCGTAAGGAAGCCCGCGATGTGTACATAGTGATGACCGCGCTAATTCTCATAAGTTGGCATTACACACGTACCATAACAGCCGTATTAGGAGTCGCTAAACAATTATAAAACAGTTTATAATTCAATATGTGCAGAAACCTTATAAATAGATTCAATACACTTTAACTACATACGTATCTATATATTAACTAAGACATTTCCATAACGGAACTAAAGCTGTATCAAAATGGGATTTTTTTTCTGAATGAATGAATTTCTGTACTGGATGAATCCTATTATTAATATTACTAATGTGTCATCATACCAGATCCCTGTAAATGTAGGCAGATGACTAAAAAAATGCCAAATATCTCTTTCGTTACAGACCTAATATGCTTCTTCTAAATTCATCACTCTCTTCACATATGTATGTACTGCGGCAATTGAGCCTTCTGATACGGATAAATAAAAAGTAACAGCACGCCTGTAATCCCCGAACAGGTAGGCAGAGAAATGTAGAGCACTCCCACGTTTTACCAGTTACTTTTAAGTCCCACGATGGAATAGATGGTGAGCCTATTGCCATATACCGGGCACATATCCCGACTCCGAGTCACTACTAGAAAATCTAAATTAGAAAATTTAATAGTGCCCGACCCGGGAATCGAACCCAGGACCTCCCGTTCGGCAGTCGCACTCGCAACCAACACGACCAACGAGGCAGTACTTTAGTAGTGTAAATAAATTTAAGAAAATATTTATTAGCAAACAGTTTTGTGCTGCATTATAAGTTCAATATTATTCCACATATTTCCAGTGTTAATAAATAACTGATAGTACACTACGACAGTGGAAATTTAAATTTAATTTAATTAATCTGCACTAAAGCAGATCACATATCGCTGGTCTCAGATAGAACATCAATCTTATATTGGATTGGCAGCACATAGGCACGCACTACAGTGACCATTTAATTATACCTATACACATGTATGAGCGTCTGTTCCTTCTGTGATATACTTAGGTACATATATGACGCCATGTTATTATATTCAAAGACACCTACCTATTCAATGTACATTTAGAGGCACTAATTTAGCCATTGCAGTTTTTGTCTCATTTTTCCTCAGCATCTTTAAGATACAATCAAAAGGAACAAAACTGTATTACGCGCACTACAACATTGCCAACATTTTATCAACCGATATATAAGATAATTTTCAGAGTCAAATTTGTTCAAAATTTGTGATAAGGCGATAGTAGTAGTCGTATGAAATATATCGTATCTTTTATTATTTTTTATGACATGGTCACGCGACCTTACGGGAGTGACAAACATCTCTGCCTTTACGGACTTGGTACGTTTCTTGTGCATTTACAACTCAACGGTGCTCGGAAAATGATAATATACTTTTGTTTGGCAGATAATGGTACAGATCGTTTCGGTCCTTACACCGCAGAGTCGCAACGGCGCACATGGCCCATTACATAGAATGTTGAACTCGCAGCATTTATTGAAAGTATAAAGTGTGGTAAATGTTTCGTTTACGAGTATTAGAGGGGCGAAGCACCGCTCAATAACTGTTTTGAAAACAATGTCAATTGAAACATAATAGTCGCGTGTTGACGCTAACCGGTGCAGTGAGCTTTGAATGTTTTGAAAATACTTATCTACTATGATATTCCTGAATTAACTTATGTTTGTATGCTTTACATAGGTAGTACATCGAACGGTGGCCACGTCTTGGTGATAGGAGCATAGACCGCTTTTCTACCAGGTGTTCTTATGATATGATGATGATGAAGAAAGCTGAATACTGATTCAAAAAGCCCGAGACCGGATCCAATGACACTGATTATAAGACCTCTGGTCCAGCGGTGATCCAAAGGTCGATGAACCGATGATGCACTTAAATATGATACACTTAATTCACTGTACACCGGAATATCTAATTTGGAAAAGTAAGTCTTCTTCTTCGTCGAGTGGAAAGCTGGTGAGTGTTCAGCAGTTGTGGTGAAACGATTAGTCGCAATGTCTAGGGTACGCCGGGCAGTATGTGTTCGTACTTAATTAGACACAGTCGCCGCTCGGTGAGGCTCCTTTCATGCACCCCAAAAGTAAGTCGATTAACCAGCATTACGAAACAATGTAGTATACGACAAGCGTCGTTACCTAAACGGTATTTCATTCAGACATTGTAAAGGGATACTAAAGAACGAGGCAAAGGCAAGGCAATGATAGGAATATATGTGAATTGTAATATAACGTAATTGTAATAAAACGTAATATAACGTTTACAATGAATTGTTATATAACGTACGTGTATAATTGTTATAACGGCCCATAATTGTAATATAACGTAAACAATGAATTGTAATATAACGTACGTGTATAATTGTTATAACGGCCCATAATTGTAATATAACGTAAACAATGAATTAATTGATGAACACACATTACTCATATCGCTTTGTATGTAATTTTATATTTTACTTCCTGCCACGGCAAATATCGTTCTGCCATAGAAATTATTTCTAGCTAAAAATATAGATATATGTAAGTATATATCTGACTCGTTGAACGTGTCGGTTGCAAGTGCGACTGCCGAACGGGAGGTCCTGGTTTCGATTCCCGGTTCGGGCACTACTAAATTTTTTAATTTAGATTTTCTACTAGTGGCTTGTAGTCGGGATATGTGTCCTTTGTATGGCAATAGTTTCACCATCTATTCCATAGTGGTACGTAAAAGTAACTGGTGGAACGTGGGAGTGTTCTACATTTCTCTGCCTACCTCTTAGGGGATTACAGGCGTGATGTTACAACAAAATATTTGGATGTTAAATAAAAAATAAATAATCTATTGTAAGAGTTTTTCAATGTTTAAAATGTGTGAAAAACGAACGATGATTAAATTATTTGGAAATTTTTCATACAAATAGTTCGACTACTAACACCTCGACAAAAGACTTTTATTTGCCGTTTGACACTAAGTGCGTCCATATAAGAATACATTAACATTTAAAAAAATGTAGGTTTGTTTTTTTTATTACAATAACATATTAGAGCAAGAAATCAAGACAAAGCTACATTTAATGTACGTACTCACCCTTTTTTAATAACAATATGTTGATAAGTTATTAATTTCATTTAAGAAATAGATATACGCTAGTTACTTCTCATTATAAATTTACTACAGTAAATAACTTGAACTACAGAATACAGTGATGTAAGTGCTTCTAAATTTAATTTCGCGAACTTCATCGCGAGAAGTTTTATCTGTGCACGAGTGCGGAATTTCCTAGCGAGACTCCGAAGTTCTGGAACTAAATGCGTATGAGGTGTTCGGTAATACATTTTTCCTCGAACCCGTATCATTACTTTCTTTGAAATGAGATCAAATGTTCCTTTTCTAGTACATAGTTCATTCGTTTAGTTGATATTATGTTTAGGATTTAAACGAATTTAATGTTGTGGACGTAGCAGTAATATACTCGTATGTGGCTGAAGCTGATCTAAAAATTAATTTGATTACGTTCATTGACAGATCTAGTAGTGCTGACAGTCAAAATGGTGAGGTGCTAGAAATAGTGTTAATAATAAGGTTCACAGAGTTTCTAGAGTCAGCTGTGAAGTTTGTTGGATAGCGGCCCGCCCCGGCTCCGCGCGGGTATTTAACACAACCTTTCTTTTTGCGTTGAGGATTCGTTCGTTCATTTGTTAAACTATGCATATAGTTTTATATAAAAAATCAATGTAGTAAAGTCACTCAAGCAGGAAAACCTTAAAGAAAGGTTGTCGTAGTTTTCTATATATTATATAACATATTTTTATCCAAAATAAATAAAAAATGCAGTCATGTCGTGATAACGTAACATATACATATTATCAAAAGGACCGATCCGAGATAGAAATTTTTTCTTATTTTCCATTGGTTTCGTTAAGGATAACCTGTGTATTTTCGGTCACTTTCAATTCATTGCGCATAAGAAAGCAAAATTGAAAAGGTTAAAAGTAGTGATTCCTAGAGATACGGTAAACAAAATAGTAAAAGTATTTTATGCTTCTCATTAACATCGATATATGTTTACCTACCTGCCTGACACTTATTGTCACACTGACTGATTGTCACAGAACCATTGAGGTGAAGTATAATTTCAGAGTTAGTTTGTATCATATTTTATTATAATAAAACAAAACTTATGTTCATGCCTTTACTGTGGCATAGAGCAGGCGTGTCAAACTCAAAAGCTAACTTGGGCTAAATAAGCAGTGCTTAAATTTAGGTGGGCTGCAAAAAAAACAAATTAATGTTCATAGGTTCCGCTTAGGAACCCGTTAGATATCCGCATTATAACGGCAAATAAATCGGGCCGCTAGTTTGACACTCCTGGAATAGAGGTGAACCTGTATGCCGTACATAGAGTACGATTCCAGACTCCAAGCTTCTACTAGAAATTTTGATGAGAAAATCCAAGTGAGAAAAATCTAATAGTATTCGATCGACCCAGGATTCGAACCTCGGACCTTTCGAGCAGCAGTCGTCGTACAATAAGTCGAACAACGTTTACGACCACGCCTTTGTACTGAACATAACTGTTGCGAGTGATTCTTTAGAATGCTTTGTTTCGAATTTACATCATCATTTGGTCATGATCGTTTATATCTGCGTTAAGAATTTTGAACACGTTACGTAAAGAATACAGAACTTTTAGCCAGATCTTGTTGTAGGAACACCATCATACATACAACATAGTCTATGTTGAGTTCTACACATGTAAGCTGACAAATATGTACTAAGAAATGTATTTAGTTTTCATTAGTTGCATCTATCAAAATCTTTTCCCCTTTTTGAGATTTAAAATGTATATTTGACAAACAATTACCTAATATTTGCTGGTGAAACGTGGAAATGTACTAGTCCTCTATTTACCTTTTCCGGGATTACAGACGTGATGTTACGTTATTAATATTATACTAACAAGTATATTTGATTAAAATTGCATAAACAAATTTCCAACATTTACTAATCTCATTCAAGTTTCCAAAATATTTATAATATACATCTACTTAATCTTGTATATTCACGGACTAAATTAAAGTGTTATTTTATTTGCATTAAAAGCCTCAAAGGAATCCTCATTCACTTATTCCCTTCATATTAAAGCAGCGTTAAGTGTGTTTTGCTGTGAGAAATATTTTTTATCTTAGAATAAATGGCTCTGCGGAAGCTCTGCCAAATTATAAGTACCTAGTTTGTTACATAAAAAATTGATTATTTTTATTTAGGCAGCGTATACATACACGGAAGAGTTTTTTATTTATTAATTCCCAGAGTTTTATTTCTTCCGCTTTTATGTTTCGATCTGCCATATCCCTTAGTAGCATTAAGCCAGTTGAAAACAGTAATTTTAATTTAGAGTGTTTAATGTTGAAGCACGTCCCTAACAACTATATATACCTCCTAAGGATAGATATTTGGACCTGGCGTTATATTTTGTAATAACCGTCAGGTAATTACTTTCCTTACAATAGTTTTCCAAAAGTAACTCTCTGGGGGGGCTTTCTCTATTACCGATAGGACCACCTATTGTTTTGTGTTTTAATATTATTTTTATTTTATTGTATTGTGTGTGTGTGTACTTTACGAATGTCACATGTGACTTACACGTGAGGTGCATCGTGCAACCGCTAGAAGCTACATCCGTCGCTTGTCGTTGACACTCGCCTGGAATAAAAGCTTTGGCGGCTATATTCGCCCCTGCCGCCACATTGAATTTTGTTCATAGCCTGTTGGGAAAATGAATTACAAAGAAAACTCTATTATTTCTTAGCGCAAAGGTAGCGAGAGGTCTTAAGTGGTAGTGACAAAGTCGTTTAATGTTTATCAATGTATTCACTGTCCAAATGACAACACAGACAATTTCTAAGCTTTTATCTGCTTTCAAGAGTAATTTACGTCGTTTAAAATGTAATCGTTTCGGGATGCGATTTTAGATCTTTTTTCACGTTTGCAACCACACGGAGCTATTTCTCTCTGATGTAATTTTTGTCGCATATTGTCTAATGTTGTTATGTTTTTTTTATTGTTACTTAAAAAACGTAATATCACGCCTGTAATCCCCGAATAGGTAGGTAGAGGAGTATATTACATTCCTACATTTTAACAGTTACGTTTACGTCCCACTATGGAATAAGTTGTGGTGCAGATTTCCAGACTCCTAGCAACAACTAGAAAATCGAGAAAAGTAAAATCCGGTAGTGTCCGCTATGAGATCAGCTGTAGCGCTTGCAACTAACACGACCCAAGAGGCAATCTATAAAACAATATTAATTCAATGTAAAATACTGTGTGTATCTAATTATCAATCGATTACTCTTTTGCTAATTCGAATCTAGTAATTCATTAATCAAATAATTAAAATACTTCCAATGCTTACGTAATGATACCTACAGAACAAAGTTGGCGTAAGAAATGGCAACAGTACAATGTTGAATAACCCCTCACTTTGATGACCGCATTATTTATAAGGCGTTTCTCCCCCTCACTTTACGTGGATTTAATTTTACATTTTTATGCCATGACTTGTACCCTTTAGAGTACCAGAAATATGGCGCTTAGATTGAAATATAAAACTTTTATGAAGCTTTTAAAACACTGTATAGAAATTTACAAGGTTTAGTGAACCCGTGAAACTGGAGAGGGAGATGGGAGCACCGGAAAGCTCTCGCTGTAGAGTAGAGAACGTTATTAGTTACTTAAGTTGATTAGCGTTTACGATAAACACTTTGAAACTATAGCCGGCAAGTGCGAAATGGATTTGTGCGGTATTGAGGTAACTTTCGGTTTTGCTGCAGAATTTAGAATTATTGTTATCATATCATCACACCATGGTTCTAATCAGGTGGGCAGAGAGTATAATAACATGAATGTAGAATGATGATAACCATTTACGCTAAGATACCAGCCGGTTGTGTTATCTAGGTCATATATACTTGTATACATATAATTGTGTTATTTACAAATAACTCCAGAGTTTCGTTGCAGCGGTGTGCTGATTGTAAGTATTATTAAATTGAAGTGGCAATGTTGTTTTGAATGCCATTGTAAACTTTTCACAGTGTTGAGCCATATCTATAAACTGTTTTCGAGAGCTATTACGATTCGTTCCGGATGTAAGTTAGACGACTGTACTCCCTCCCGAATAAGCCGGTAAAAGCTTTGAAATTATATAATAAAATTGCAATATTCCAAAGTGTGTTACAATTAATATGTAAAACAAGATCACATCTATATTTCACAGAAGGGGTAAACGAGGGGGTATGGTACCCCTACGTTTCCTCTGTAATATTATACATATGTCCCATGGTACAGCGGTGACTACTGTCATACATAGAGACAATTAATATGTAAGTTTTAATTAATATTTATTTCACCATTCTGCATGAGTTGCAGTTGCAACTTAACTC
Organism: Mimoniades nurscia nurscia; assembly: GCA_018246595.1. Classification (NCBI taxonomy): domain Eukaryota; kingdom Metazoa; phylum Arthropoda; class Insecta; order Lepidoptera; family Hesperiidae; genus Mimoniades; species Mimoniades nurscia. The sequence goes on from DWFO01000276.1 coordinate 8,601, forward strand.
TTGGTTATAAAAATATATCTAGGCCCATATACCTAATGCTGGTAAGGTCTATACAATTTCATTTCGATAACATGAATTTATAAATGGTATGTATTTAAATACATTTTACGTCTATATAATATGTGTGACATTTAAACGTTTCATTCAATAATTAAGTTTGTAAGTCCTTCAGTCGCGTACATTATTTTATAAATATGTACATTTAGTAAAAGGTCATCTGTTTGATATTTTATCTTCCATACTTGTAGGTTTCGAAACACTTACTTAAATGTAACGTAAAAGCGAGTATAAAAAACCAAATGTCTTTTTTATTTTAGCCCTTTAAAAAGTGCTGTATAGAATTTGTGGGTAAATCGAGTTTACTTCGTTTTATGTATCGCCCGTGGTCGCGTTTCGCTGTTTTATTGTTATGTCAACGGAATATTTATGTGTACTTAACGAAATTTAAGTGTTTATTGCATTACTAAACATCACTTTCAAAATTAAACAGAGAACATTAAACATGTTTCGCATGAACGGTTAAGAAAACCGTCGTGAAGAAATCTGCATACCTTACGGTCGCCCGTGATGTTCTGCTGCTTCTGGCCTCTCCCAAACTTCACTTGGCCAGCGTGGCGGACTATGTCCTTAATCCTTTTCATGCTGCCAGACGACCTGTGTCCAACAGTGGAACTATAAAGTTACGATGACGTTGAATATGTTTATAAGAGGAAGTAGACTGAAAAATTGTTCATTTTCCATGGTATAATATTACGGGGCTTTCTCCTTTAAGACATTGAACAGACACCCAATATGTGCCGTTTTTAAATGTCATCAGCGGTCATCTACTGAAAGGAAATGTGGCAAATTAACAAAGGATCTACGTTCCCATATATGCGCAAGAGTATTAAAAACTATCGACGTATTAATACGTCTTCAGAGGAGACTAATGTTTGGAAAGCATCAAATAGCAATATTCTAAGAATTAAATTCTATTAGTTATCTACTCAAAGCAAAGTTCACTGGCGACTAATTAGTCGAGCAATCTTCAGCGCCTAATTATGAGATGGTGCGGTTTGAGGTGTATTTTCAGTTGCGGGCACTATATAATGGGTGCTTCTGCGTCAATTAATTGGTGCTCGCGTTTCTACCAATTATTAATTTTGTTTATTGCGAAAACACTGGAACATTTATTTAAATGAATTTCATAATTAATTTCTTCTTTACGTAGTAACTTCGTGAATTGAATGTTAATTAGGTTCCAATAAACAGAACAGTTATTTTTACTTTTTGTATATGTGCAGCAATGTCTGCGTATAAAGCTATCTTTTTTCCCAATTTTTTTTGTACACCTATGAGGAGGCATAATAAAAGGAACGTATTTCTTGATTTTTATGAATACTGATGAACAGTAATTTTTTTAATTCTTTATACACTACTCACCTATCCACAATGTCTTCTAACCCGCGCTTTGCCAACGTGGTAGATCTTGGACTTGCGAATGCGTCCCATTCTAAGAGACAAGCCAATTCGCACATTGTAACGGTCACAGTATTAATTATGATAGGTAAAAGAACTATTTTTCAAATACAAAAATGTTTTTTTAAATAAACCGGAAGTCAAAACCATAACGAATCCGGCTATATTGCAGTCGCACATAAACCGGTTACATCCGGTAATCTGCGACAAAACGGATTAAGCTCTCCCGCGGTTTATATTTCGCTGCGCGCGGCCATCGCGCGTGCACTGCGTAACAAAGTATACTTAATCCAATTTTAACAACACTTCATATAACTAATAACTACGCTTTCACACGCAATAAAGAAAGCGACATTCATATGTAGTTGGACGGAATGAATGAGCGTTTTTTAACCCTTTTTGTCGTTCCACTGTTGGGACACATGTGTCCTCTCAGAATTAGACTGCTAAGGTCACAACCTGCCACGCTGGCCCAATGCAGGTTAGCCGCACACTTCCCTCACGATGTTTTCCTTCACTATTATAGCAACTGATATTTCATATAAAAACGCACATTTTGAAAAGACGTGCACGACAGGATTTGCACCCGGACTCAGAGTAAGACTAAGAGTAAGAGGTCGATTTTCAAATTACTAGGCTATCACTGCCCACCTGTCACACAGACTTACTCACAATAAATATATCATATATACATACCTCCATATTCTAATATTAGTACATACAATAACGGAACATGTTGATCCTGTATACCTGTAGACGAACTACTGAAGTATCGACAGAAGTAATTAAACTTCGGACTCCCTTTTACCGGCACGTACTTCGTGAATTTACGACGACATTAAGTTACTTTTTATGTCTAATTTAAAATTTATAATTCCCTATTAACACCTTTTTATTTTTATGGTTGCGTGTTGCATTAATCACTGAACCGTGACAGCGCAGACATTTCGAATTCAGCTACGCACCCCAGTGGTCCTGGGTTCAAATCGTGAGGCGCGCACCTCTTTCCGTGGACAAAAAAAAATGTTCGCGTTCCTATTAGGATTAAACACCACTTGGTGTAAGGGTAAAGGAAATAAGTCGTAAGGAATCATGCATACCTAAGAGTTCTCTAACGCATGTGATGACTACCAATCCGCAATCGGCGACCATGGCAGATCATGTCACTCATCGTGATCGTGATCGTGATCATCATTCATTGATCATGTTCTTATTAAGAACCTTCTTATTGTACTGAAGGTCCGCGGCCAACATTAGAACAACAAAGGGTCTTGTGGTGAAATTTATTTATGGGAACACCTCTACGTAGCCCATGTGTAATATTATGTGCTATAATAGTTCATTATATCACAATTTTAATTCAATATGGAAGAATTCTTAAGTTTTTTTGTATACCTAGAGGAAGTGTTCCACTTACAAACGTCAATTTATATTAACCGTATCAAAGATCTCTTAATTGTATTTTCCGTTTCGCTAAACCTACAGTTAGAGCGTAATCCTATAATAAAATAGATAACTTTATTTCTTGAGCTGCAATTTTCATGAATTTTCATTCCATAAAAAGGACTTTATACAGCTTAAACGTTAAAAGACTTTATATGAATATGCTCTATCAAGCAAATCGATATGCACTAATACACACACTTATTGTACCATTAATTATTTGTGTCCCAAGCAATACTAATAAACTCACAATTTTATAAACAAATAAACTTAGAGTAATATCAAAAACTATGAATAAAATAAAAACAGCAATCTTTAGTGGTAGTGGTGGAAAAATTGATTTCGACCACTTTTTTATTACTTGTCATGAAAATATTATGTTAAATTTAAGCCTCTCAGCCTATGCATTCATTAATACCAGGATATAATATATGCTGTGCTTTAAGAAAAAATCATTTGCGTTATGTAGAATAATCCAAGATATTTATAACATTTCATTAATAATTTCGTTTTAAAAGCACACTTTGAAGTCGAGACATCTTTTTCTTCGTGGCTTAAACGTGAAGCAAACAGTAGGAGGAACGTATAGTACACCGCATGATATCGGGTGTGCTTCTTCCGAAGCTCTTAGAGAAAATTTCAACCAGACAGATCAGCAAGTCGATACTGTGAGCCGTTTAGAAATAAACGATCCTTCGATTTATTTTCGAAACTTTCAGCCTTTAAATGTTGAGTTGTTCTTTGTTTACTGAGTGTAAGTAAAAATATTATTATATGTGTCTCATGGGATAGGCACAGAGCAACTGGTGCCGATTATCTTCATCCTTACACACTTAGCTGTTTTTTCTACATTAATCGGGTTTTTAAAATTTCTTTATCACCGTACTAACAAAAACGTTGGCTCATCACATAAACATTTTGACCGAATGGGAATTGAACCCCACGATAATTGACTCGGCTGTCACAAATTCAGTCATATTAATAATTCTTTCACTTGATGTATGTAATTTAAGCAATGTACCATACATTTGTATTTTACACATGATATACTTTTTTGTGTTCTAAAAATATACATAATGTATATATCTCAATAATGGTTTTTAGTATAATTAAATTCGCCCGTAAAATTGGGTAGCTACGAAATTAAAGTCTAGTTATATTAAATGAAAATTAACTTCACAGAAGCGGATAGAGTTGTATACGAGACGGTAAAACTTGTTGCAGATGAAACAAGTAGCGCTTCAAGTATTCAATTTCAAAGTTTACACACGGTTCGGTGAGATTTTAAAAGAATTTTACCTCTTAACTTTCATAATTTAGATATATCAAGCATCCGGTTCATAAATCTATTCACGAATGCAGTTTATACATATACCACTTACCACCAGGTGTTTCATCTGTCTGTTAGTTACGGGAAATATACAAGAAGTTTTGTTATAATATGCAGTGCTGTACTCAATGCTACAGCTCAGAACTCAATTTACATCTTTCCGTTATAAGTAGAAGTGCTTGATTGTAGGAAATATAGCTTACCTGCATATATTCGATACATCCCGTTTCATATAAAGCTGTAAGAAATATAGTAGTGGTAAATCTGAATGCTTGTGTACTTTACGTGTGTGTACATACTCGTAGACTTGAACATGGGTGACAACAAGTGGTGAGTATTTTTTTTGTTACTTGTTCATTCGTACCGGCTGTGTGTACGAGCACAGAAGCAATTGAACACTCCAAAATAATTTCGCGAGTGAGTATTCCGATACAAGGAAGCAATTGAGCAAGGAATAAATAATGACTATGAATAATTGAGCAAGGAATAAATAATGACTACGTTTGAAAACTTTTAGCAAGCTGTGATGAAACAACGTGGTCGCTGTACGTCAGGTAGAGAGGGATCGGCTTTGTGGAAAAACATATCAGTACTGTTCAATGATGTGTGCCACGTTCAGAAACTTTTCAGGATGAATAAAAGAATATATGCGTCCTGATCTGTTAATCGGTTGACAGTGAGATCTATTAGTTGATTGATCGTTTGCTCGATTAGTTAACCGATCGATTGATAGATTGACCACTTGATTTGTTGATGGAAAATTTGGCCGCTTAGTTGTTCCATAGATCAATCGATCGACCAAATGACCGATTAGATAATTGATTGATTAGATAATATTAGGCTTTATTAGTCTACAATACACGATTTATTAACCTTAGCTTCTGGGGTTCGGTGCTGTAATAGTTTCTGAACTACTTGATTAAGATAGGTGAGTTAGTTTTCTCCCTCGGCACCTATAAACATCAATGTTTGCACTATGTAAAATATGCTAGTGTCAAGTGTGTTAGATGAAAAGTTGTAGAATCATTTATATAAATTCATACGAGGCATAGACTATACACTAGTCAGAAATACATTAGCGAACATTATCCAAGTTTCTGTTAGCGCTCTCAGCGATCTTGTCGGTTATCGCGTGTAAACTAGATGCACTGTGAGTACATTAATTAGATAGTAACTTAAGCAAACCCCAGTGTCTCATTATGATTAGGCGAGATCTCAACCAAAGCGAGTTCGCTGACGGGCTTGTTTTAATTGGCTCTTTACACTTTAATTATCGCTTAGTTGTTCGTTAACTTAAAATTTTGGGTAAATCAAGCTTATTTAAATCAAACTATTGGTGTTTGTTGTCTTCAATATTTTACTGTTTTGAAATTAAAACTCCTTGGTACAGGATTAATGCCTATATTAATTACAAATACAAAATAATAATTATGAGTCTATGTTCTTTCGCTCTCGACGGATAAGTGAAGTGCGCGTCACCCTCGCGGGCGCGGGACGAGGCGTGGTGTTGCCATTATTGAGCGAACAAGTGGGGTTTTTGATAAATGGATTGCTAAATTTTTTTATATAACAACTAAAATTTAAAGGACTGCTAAAACTTACAGTGACGCTTATATTGTTGTTGTACGTCATGTTGTTGATGAATGTATTTAATTATCATGGACATCATCATCATCATCCTCGTTGTCGTCATCAGCAACAACCCTGTTTATTGTCCCACTGTTTGTCACGGTTTTCACTTCAGGATAAGAAGGGTTAAAGCTGTAGAGTATTCCTATATATTTATGCATAAGTGTACTCAAGAAAACTGAATAATAATTTAAAAAAAATATGAAAAACTCCGATGACACAAGTTGTCATCGGAATTTTTTCATATATTTTTCATGGATAGGCTATGTTTCCCTTGCTGTAATATTCAAACATTATGCTCTATCAAATCTAATGGAGTTATTTTTACTTTTATGCGATATTTTTTGCGAATCGCACTGACGGTGTCCGTGTAAAGCGGAAAAGTTTTGTGTTTTTATTGTTCCCACATTCTTGCAGTAATAACATCTCCATTACTAAAAGAACACAGCTGACATAAATATCTTTGTGCGAATTATGTCCAAAGTATCACAAAACTACATCAATTTAAAATAGTATTGACATTGGTAATCGAATTGACAGGCCCGTTGGGACAGTGGTTAGTGAACCTGACTGTTGCGCCGGGGGTCGTGGGTTCGATTCCCACCCAGAATAAATATTTGTGTGTTGAGCACAAGTATTTCTTCTGTGTCTGAGTGTGAAAAATTATTTAAAAAAAAGTATATATTTACATGTATAGGTATATGTACATAGTTTATCAGCCATCTGGTTACCATACCACAAGCTTCCTTGACGCTTAGTTTGGGATCAGATGGCCGTGTGTGGAGATGTCACGAGATATTTATAAAAAAAAAATAGATAATAGTCTTGGAATCGATTTTATATGTATATAACATAAACGTATCATGACGCCTGTCTTCCCCGAAGAGGTAGGCAGAGGAACGTAGAACACTCCCACGTTTCAACAGTTACGTTTACGTCCCATTATAGAATAGGTGGTGAGCCTATTGCCATATACCAGGCACAGATCCAGACTCCGAGCCACTACTAGAAATGTTTATATGTAAATGTATATATCTATTATATGTATATTTATATGTGTATATTTATATATGTATATTTATATGTGTATATTTATATTATGCTATATATTTAATTCAGTTTAACACTCTAAAAGAAAATTGTTTGTATCGTATTAAATTATATTAAAATTTTACTAACAAAACTTTTGCGTAGCGGTTTAGACATCATCCTGCTTGCGGGTTCTGGAATTTGAATCTAGGCACAATAATTTCGTATGTTAACACGTATTATACTGACGTTAGCAGCGGTTGGATGCGAAAAACTGAAACTCCAATTCCGTGGCGTGCTATAGACGTGTATTGGACGAAAATAGGCAGTTGATCCTATTCGTTTTCGTTAATTCTTTTATACAAAATGACTTTTAATATACGAATACTGATCAAAGACATGTATGTAGTTAGTGTTAATAACAATGCCACCGAGCTCGGGGAGTTCAGAAATGAACTTCATTTTATATACGACGTGATGAGAGGAAGTTTTACTATTTATTTCGCCAACTTTAGCACGTTACGCGCAGTTGACGAGTTAGTTCGCCGCTAGTTCGAGATAATACCGTTTTCACACAAACCCTATTTACTATCATTGATGTACAAGTTTCTTTAGATGATTTTGTTTAAGCCTTGTGATACAACCCTTTGTTGCCCCTTTCCTTTGCATATTGATGACAATAATAATTATTATTACATCATCAATCCAGGACCTTTACGGAGTGAGCAGAGAGCATCGACTCCCAAATATCTCTATCTTTACATACCTGACCTGTTTCTTTTTTTATGTTGTTTTTTTTTATATAAATTAAACTTTGCAAAGAGGCAGACGGGCCATGTGGTGGTAAGTGATCCTATTTTTCTTCTTATAAATAGTTTACATTTCTTAGAGCTACATAAATAGATACGGAGAAAGATTATAGCGTTAGCCTCGCCTCGTTTCAATTAACTTTTCCGCTTGTGGATGTACCCTGTACTCCTTATTTAGGACAATCCACTGCTATATTTGCATAATTATTTTTGCTGTGCTACGAAGGGGTAAGGAATCGCGGGAGTGATATTCTATGTTACTCTTCTCCCTTCGCGTTCGCATTGTTTATTAATGCGCTTTTCTTGCTCTGTCCCCTTTCAATGAAATTATAAACCTTAACTTAGAAAGGTAAAATGGTATGAAACTGTTAAGCTTTTAAGCTATTAAGTTACAGTATACAAATTAAATTTAACTAGATACATTCATTATACATATATGTTTATATCTATATCTCATAAATGATTTATGCTTTATGTGTTTATTTCAGTATATACGTACTCGTACTATTTGGAATCAAATAGAACAATAAATTAAGTTTTAAGTATAATATTAATCATAAAAATTCCATAATCGGAAAGGAGTGAGAAAGCTGCAACATATGTTTTAGTTTTCAGTAAAACATTGTTATTACTCGTAGAATGTAAAGATTAGGATACGTTAATGTTTAGTGTGTAAAGCAATGTTTAGCGAAGGATATATTAATTTCATTACAGAACAAAAATATTAAAAGTATTTTGTTTAACGCACTGGTTATAACGCATGGAGATTGCAGTCGTGGTGTTACGTCACGTTATGAAAACCCACCACGTAATAGTTATACCGTAACAGTTATACGTTCAGATATTGTCTATTTCGTTCTACACGTTACAACTGTAAAAGAAAATATTATTAGGCACGAATTAGGCACGAAAGTGCATAAACATTGAAATATTATTTATCACTGTTATGATAAATTATTATTATTAAATCCTCACGTCAGATTCCTCACGGCTTACACAGAGAGCGCCATATGACATAAAAGTAGGTACCCAAAAAATATTGAATAGGAATCATTTTTTTTATATTACAGTCGCCATGTCTCTTACAAGGCAGACAAAGTGATCCTAGAATTATTCTAGTCGTAGTATATATTGAAACTTATTATTATATAATCACGCTCAGTTACTTTTCGGTCAGGCACAAAACTCTGAGCGCCATAAAATAATAGCAATTAAAGATTTTATTAAAAAATCCCCTTTTTACATTTTAAAACTAAACTCGGCACACATATTAATACTATCGGCATCGCGTCCCACATGCCTGCAACAATACATCTTCAACGACAATGTAATGGCTGCGACACAATAGGGTGTAAATCAACGTGTCGCTTAAACTATACCGTTATTGTATAGTTTAGTGAATTTATCTACTTCTATTGTCGCTGTGCTGTTAATACGATACGGGAAATTTTATCTCGATCCAATCTCGCTATGCCTTTATGTCTACATAAAATATTGCGAGTGTAGGTACTATTAAATAATTATACTTAGCGTTTTTAGTGGGTTTTTTTTGAGTTATTATAATGACATCACGTTAGGTCCTTACAGAGGTGCTTATTCATCCATCACCCTCTTGAAGTTCAAGCATTTTTTAAAATTGTACTTTAATTAACAGCACCAGCAGATAAAGTGTGTGTATTTTATGAAACATTTTGAAATTCTCTCCACCTGACAATATACAATAGTTGAAAATAACCTGCTTTTAAAAATATATTATGTTTCGAGCGCTTATGGTTAGTCTCACCGAGGTGCTTCAGATATAATTATGGACATACTAGCAACGCCTTCCTCTCGCCGCGAGTTGATTTTCTAAAGGAAATTCCACTTTTCTTTGCGATTCAAAGGATATTCCTCGCTTTTACGTTTATTATCTAACATTTGCTATTAATTTTATTTTCATGTTTATCTGATTCTAATATTAGGTCTCCGTTAAATGTGATCTACTGAACGTTTGTTTCGAAAATTTCATGTAAAACATAGGTAATAATTACATGAGGACGCAATAAAAAGCAATTTTATGTAACCGTTATAAGAAAGAAAGAAACAAAAAAAGAAAGCTACATTATATTAGCAGATACTGCACAACAATGTAATGTAATTTACTATCTGTTTTATAATGTACATTACAAAATCTGTTTTCTTTTCTTCTTTCTATTTTCATGCTATGTTGGGAGAGAAATTAAACTTATATGATCAAATTATTTACTGGTCAAATATTTTTTTATTTAATTATACATGAAACTAGTTATTACAAGTGGCTTCACGTAACAACTGAAATGAATTCTTTCGAAAGTATAATTCCATACATTTTTGCCCTATTTAAATTTTTAAGCGATTGATTAATACAAGCTCCTCTGGGAATTCTATTCTTTCTGTCTTTAAAGTATATTGGGGATAAATAAGAAATCCAAGCCGATTACATATCTTCGACTCCATAACAAACGAGCGAAACATAACAAACGAACAATTTAACTTTTACAGTGTTGAAATAGCTGAATGTATGTGCGTTATGAAAATTTTGACTATTTTCTCACAAGTGTCTTGTTGTATGGTATGTAGAGTTGTATGGTAGATTAAAGTGTATTTGCATAAAGATACGTATATTTATAGATACATATGTAAAACCCAAAGTTTTTTTGAACGCGGATATCTTCTCTCGAATCCCTGGGTATTAACCGCACTTAAGCCATGGTCCCTAATTGCTGGTAACGATCGGCTAATTCTTTATTGAACAGGCCTGATTGCTTATCGCTGGTTCTATAAATCCAAGATTTAATAACCATTACAGCGGCGATTTTGTCGAACGGAAAGCTTGGGACTTTTACACCTTTTTGCAATTTCTACTTACTTTATGTTTAAGTGGGTGCTATTATGTCCGATCATTATTCAGGCCACGTGCCAGCCTCTTTATTAACTCCGTTGGGCAACTCAATTTGGCGTTGAAGGGATGATGAGAACGGCTCAGTTAGCGAGTACGTGTTGCGCCTGCTGTTGTATGAAGAATCGTAATTTACTATTTTTGATGTAACGAAACCGACAAATTACAATAGCCTTGTTTTGTTGTCCAGTTAGTATGTAGGTCTTCACACATCCGTTATTACGAAATGACTGAGTGAAATTAATAATTTCCTATGTTAACTAAATAGTACCTTTTGTGTACTGTTCATTTATTAATTTTTTGATTCCTTCATGTATTTTTGTTTCTGTGCCTTTAGGTGTACAATAAAGAATAATTGTATTGTATTGTATGTGTAGTTATTGCAACTAATTTCAGACAACTGTATGTACATATGTAGCTTAAATGTTATGCAGTTTGTGGTTAGTTGGTTTAACAGGTTTTCAATTAAATTTGTACTGACAAGTTCATTAGTATGAAACCTAATTAAATGTATGTAATTGCGCAAAGATTTTTAAATAATTATTATTAATTCATTATTATTTTTTATAGGTAAACTAAAGCGATAAGCTGTAAATGATCATGTGAGAAATTCAATCATTGACAGGAATAAAGCTAGATCGCGTTATTATGAACTAAAAAGCAGGAAGTTAGATATGGAAATAATAGTAATGGAAAAAAATGTCAATTTCCCAAAGAATATTTATAATATTATATGTTTTTGTTGTGATTAAAATAAATTCTGTTTTATAGTTTGTGTCTGTCTTATTATTTGTATCTGTTTTTAGTGTCATACATACAATACAATCTTAGCAGTGGTTTAACCAATTTGTAACTATTTCCTGTATATGCAGATTTTCAATAACTACACATTTATTTGATTATTTGCTAAAGATTTGAGGCAAAAGAAATACCACATGATATGTAATGTGATAAATGTTTTATTCTGTATAATTTGATAATAATTTTTTTATACTAAATGAAAAAGTTGCAGAGATGCAGTTACATAAAATAGCTATTAATTAGCGACTGACACTCATAAAACTGATTTGAAGGATGAGCCTCAGGAACATTTTCAGAATGAAACCCAATCAAGTGATACAATCAAGTATAGTTATTTCAGGTTCGATATTCTCCAAATTCATTTTTCTGCAAATATTGTGTAGTACAGCTGGATATTACTACAGCTTGTGTTGTTTCCATTGACAGATTTATTTTTAAAGATAGCACAGGAAATCTTCTCTTCCATACACCGAAACACCTGGATAATTAGATATATTTATTGAGATTATTTAATAACCAGTAACCGGTGAAACGTGGGAGTGTTCTGCATTCCTCTGCCTATCTCTTCGGGGATTGCAGACGTGATGTTACGTTTACGTTTTATTTAATAACCAAAGTATTGAATAGAATATTCATACTTTCATTCATTTCAGATGTCTATACCTTTCTATTGTACATATTTCTAGTTTTAATGTGAGCCTGGTTATAATTTATATCATTCCTTGAAGTACATAAGAGAATTGACGTTTTCTCATCCCAGTTGAGTGAATTGGTAAAGGTTTTGTTATATATCATTTGTTATGAACATAAATTTAATAATTAATTAGTTTTTAATACTAAAGTAATATTGTATTTTTGTTATAATTTTTATTTATTTATTTATTTTTATTTTACACTTTATGGAAAACTTATAGGTAGGTTCACATGTAACGCGGTGTTCTGCGTGAGCCACGAATACGACACGAACTCAACGATACACCCTGCTTGCGGCTTATATGACAGTCTGCGGGGACACGCGACGTAACGCGTACTTCTTTTGAGAGCGATCAGACGCGACACCTCGAAATACGAAATGGTTGATTCAGAAGCCTTGATCACCGCAGTGCGTGAACAAAGATTGTTGTGGGATAAAACATGAACATTATACATAGGAATCGATTATAAGTACAAGGAAGTTGGAAGAATGTTCCCGAAACAGTAGAATGCACAGGTAAGTTTTGTTTACATTATTATTAAGTTTGTAGTAATTCACTTTTGAAATCATTTTTTTAATCATCAGGTGGCTAGCCGTTTTTCTGGCCTGCCACTTCTGCTAAGTGCTGAAACCTTCAATACCCATAAAAAAATTACGAACGTTTCGCTTGTATGTATAGCTGCTTGACTTGAGGCATTATATCTTCTTGATCATTGAAGATGAGGTAATGACGTTGAAGTCAAATTTTCGTAATTACTCTCAAGATCACGGATTATATTCTGAAGAAGAGTTATAGCTTTTATAGTTTTGATTTTATTTTCAATATCTGTCTGAATTGGCATATGAAGTAATCCAAATCTTGACGATATTGAACCAAAAGAACACTCAACGACCATCCTCGCTCCAGTCAATCTATAGTTGAATCGCTCTTTAATATCTCCCTCACAGACATTTTTTTGTGCATAAGGCTTCAGAAGGTATGTTTTTAATGGGAATGCAGCATCACTCACAAATATAAAAGGCGCTTTAATGAGGGTATTTGCTAAAAAATCAGGTCCCGGGATTTGTAATTTTTGATGTTCTTTTACTTGTCGTAACGTAGATGCGTCAAAAACTCCAGCATAGTTATCTTTTCCATAGGCACCAATATCAATCAATACAATAGAGAAAAATCCCTTATAATTGTAGTACCAGTTTTTTTTGGTTTCTTGATACGGATGTTTGCTATCAAGGCTACCAATGCAATTAGGTAATTTCCATTTCTCCCAGAAATCTTTTGCGATACTTTTTTATTATCCCGTTTTATTACTAGTCTTCCAAATCGCAGTACACACAGTGAATACAGTGATGGCGCTAATAATGCCATGTATATACCAAGGTTCAAAAGTACCACCTTCAAATGAGATGTGTCAAAATTTGATGTCATTCGGAACATAACCAAGAAAGCTACAGGGGGTAAAGTGATGCTACTTCTGCAATCGTGAAAAAATGGACCAAAACGAATTTCGAGTGTTGATAAAACATTGTTTTTTAATGGGAAAAAACACTGCAATGGCAATGCAATGCAAACTCAGCAATGGCTCGAAAAACGTTATGCGGACTCTACTCCGTCAAAAACAACTATTTGTCGGTGGTATGCTAACTTCAAACGCGGTCGTACTGATAAAAATGATACGAAACGTTCGGGTCGGCCAAATGTGGCAGTAACTCCCGAAAACACCACAAAATGAAAGTGCGCGAGTTAGCTGCGATGGTAAACGTATCAACTGGAAGTGCATTTACTATTGTGCACCAAAAATTGGCCATGAAAAAGGTTTTTTCCAAATGGGTGGCGCGTTTGC
>DWFO01000277.1:0-22534 GCA_018246595.1 Mimoniades nurscia nurscia
ATGTAGAACATTCCCACGTTTCACCAGTTACTTTTAAGTCCCACGATGGAATAGGTGGTGAGTAACTTTAACTTCATAATAATTTTAGAATGTAACAGACTAAATTTACACGAACTAAGCGCTCTAGTCGGTGTAACCTTACACCTCACAGTTTACTTCTAAACGTAATATTAATGATATCCTGGGACAACTTACGCACAGCCAGCTGAGCCCAATCTAGAAAAATATGAATGCTGTTCATTTAACAAGAATAATTACGCAGCAACATTTTATATAAGTGGATCTGATTCCATTACTTTAAATTGCAGTTCGCCTACTCCATTTAAAGACATTCAACTTTAACAGTATGTATCTCTATAGTGCCTAAAAACAACGCAAAATTTACATTCTTTAGCGACCTGATAAAGTGAACGAGTAACATGTTTGCATAATTGATTTTAAAAAGTCACAAGATTAGGAACTGTTCGAATGATAACACAAACTGCTCATAAATAAATTGATAATCGACGTCAGAGAATTAGGTAAAAATGAAAAATTCCATCGAGTGGCAAATTTTTAATCAATATCCCAATATTGACACTTTGAAAAATTAAATAAAATAAAAATATTGATAAATCAACATTTGTATTTTACATTAATTATAAATCAGTAGTAATATAAAGTAATTTTAAAGGAATAAAATATAATTTCAAATTAACAAGAATTGGTGGTAAATTTTTAAAGTTACAATAAACCGAGGGTAACCCCGACCATAGACTTCACTAGAGCCTAAACATTTTTACCATTATAAACGTTACAAAAATGAATTTCTAAAGAATGCAGACCAATAAAAACACAATCATTATGGGCCCTCTTCAAATATTTCTCTACATTTTTTGGTCTTTTAAACATCTCTAGCGTCTTTTTGGATCGCTTTGTCTTTTGCGTTTACTTATCTGTCAATTTTTTTTATGGTAAAAGCGTTATAATGTCTTGCTTTTGGATTTTTAGAGTCGGCGACACCTAGAGTACCTTTTTGGTACATCAGTAAATAGTCGCACTTGTTTTTTATAAATCTGTTAATGTGATTCAAGCCACGGGTTCAGTGACAGAAGTGCTCCAGGTGAAGAATATGGTGGCAATAAAGAAGGAACCCCCAAAGGCTGATTGAAGATAATTTCTTGATTGGACATATACATATAACTGCTCGCGCGAAGTCTATAAATACATAATTTGTGATAAAAATCAATCAAAATTTAGCATTTGAAGCTGTTACGTGACATTGCAAACATTATTATGTTCTGAACCCTTTTATCCTTTAACTGTTGGAACACGGGTCTCCTCTCGAAATGTGAGAGTTAAGGCAACAGTCTGCTACACTGGTCAAGTACGGGTTATCAGACTTCACAAATTCGACAGCAGTGACAATTTTTTTTCTTTGGAGCAAAACAGTCTCCTGTAATATCCCCTACCGCCTACGACGCAACTGGATTGTATTTGATTTTACTCTAGACGTCATGTATTTAAATTTACCTATGTAACGTAGATAATTCCTTGAAAAATTTAAATGTTCAACGTCACCCGCCAGTCCGTACTACCCTACTTTCCAATACAATTTAAATAAACGTAAAGGATAAACACACGATAGAATTCATTGCTTTACTTTCTTAGCCAAAAATGTCTATAGACAAATTTATACTAATGAAACGGAAAAAATGTTTATTTTCTCTTTGTAATAATGCAAAGTTTGTTTACTACTTGATAAATTCAAAATTACCTAGCCATGATGCAATCTCCACGTGCATACAACCATTTCCCAAATACTGAACTGTTTATTCCTAGGTTATAAAATTTTAAGCGAACATTAATGTAATGACAAGGATACCCCCTTTTACAATACATCTGTGAGAACTACAGTATACGATTAAGGGAACGGCATAATATGGAAAACACAGAATAAAAATAGAAAATTCAAAATAGTTCAAATAAAATAAAACGCAAAATAAACTTAACTTTTTTTCATAAAAGTAGTATACCTTATCACAGACATAAAATATAAAAACATAACGTCATAACATCGCTGATATAAAATAGATAAATTCTATATAGTTAACACAAGTTGTTTTCGTTTGAACTCTAAACATGGATATAGACTTAAGATTATTTATGTTAGTCGCTTCTATTATCGCTGAAAATGTTAATTCAATTCCAATGTCGACTTCAACAAACAACACAGTCAACGAATGCGGCGAACTATCTCAGCAAGATGCCAACTTGTCTTTCCTAGAATTAGCAGAAAAATACGGGCACAAAGGCGAACATTACGAGGTGACGACAGAAGATGGATACGTATTAACAGTTTTTCGCATCAACGGAAAGAAGAGAAAACATACGCAAGAGACGTATCCAATTTTACTGTTCCATGGCTTATTAGACACTGCTGATGGGTGGATCCTCAGAGGCGACATTTCCTTGTCTATAACCTTGGTAAAGGAAGGTTACGATGTATGGCTCGGCAACAACCGAGGTAATCTATACTCTCGCGGCAATATTTACATCGACATGGAAAAGGATTCTGCTAAATATTGGAATTTCACATTCAACGAACTCGGAATATATGACCTATCAGCTACCATCGATTTAGTACTGAACAAAACGGGCGCGAAGAAAGTGAACGGCATCGGTCACTCGCAGGGGAACACTTTGTTTTATGTGTTGTTGTCGACCAGACCCGAATACAATAAAAAAGTAAACCTTGTGACGTCACTGGCACCGATAGCGTACTTGCATCACACCCGTCCACCGATTTTGACTCTGATCAAGTTATCACCTGTATTTCACCTGTTACGGCGCATTGTAAATATTAACGAAGTGTTTGCAGAGTATACTTCAATTGCGAAAGAATTAAAAGCGTTTTGCTCTTTACCGGAAATTGGTTACACTGTATGCGCTTTAGGTTTATTCTTCCCTTTTATCGGTTACGATCTCGAAGAATTAGGACCATGCTTCTTTCGTGTACTGCTCGAACACTTCTTTCAGCCTACTTCATTTAAAAATTATGTCCATTTTGGGCAAGTGGGGTTAACGAAAAAATTTGCTCATTACGATTATGGGGAAGTTCGCAACAAAATAGCTTACAATTCCAGCACGCCACCAGATTACGATTTAAGTCAGATAACGACGAAGGTCGCACTGTTGGTTTGCAGGAATGACCCTATTTCGACGTTGGATGACGTAGCGATTTTAAGTGAGCAGCTCCCGAATTCCACATTCAGAATAATTCCACGTCCCCAATGTAACCATGCGGATTTTGTGGGGGGGCAGCATATGCTCGAGTATTTATACCCCGACATAATTGACGTACTCCAAAAGTACGGTAATATTTGGGAACATTAATGCATAATTAACAGCTACTTGAAGACAGGCAATGCGATCAACATGCCAGTCCAATATTAATACGTACATAAAAATAACGTTAAAGACTATCCTCTTAGGTTCTCTAAGACCTCTTAGGTTCGCATGTGACCTCGGCTATCCTCTGAACACCACTACCTATATATTTATGGTTTTTCCCATTTTTTTTATATTTAAATACATAAATGAATAAAATAATATTACATTTACATGTACTATTTCAAATCAAAACAGCAATAAAAATAGACTTTACACGATATAAAAAAATGTTCTATTGAGCCTAAATTCATAAAGTACGCATTAAATATAGTTCACTAAAAATTTGTAGCATATTTTATGTCTTTATTTCGCGTATTTCATGTCTTCTAAAAATAATCTCCGCAATTACGAAACCAATAGAAAAATGCTCTTATTTCTTTATTCAAAATTCTCACCATCATTGCACTGCAATATATTTTTTTTATATGAAATATAGAATAGAATAAACCGAAAAATCTTTATTCCATCTGTAATACAACGATTGACTTATAATTATCACGATAGAAAAAAACAGAGATCTAGACAGTATTACGATGGAAAGAGGCAACACTAAGTCTTTCCGTGGGCAGTTGCGCGCGGCCCACGACCACTGGTTTCCAGTGAGGAAATAATTCCTCATTCCATACATCATCCGTAGCAGAAAGTATAGAGTATGACAAAATATGGATGACAATGAAAAGTAAATTTAAAAAACTAATAACCACGATTTTATAGCAAATCAAACTAAAAAGCAAATAATTGTATTGTTATGGGTTCTCTATAATGTGTGCAAAATTTCAAACGATTTGAACATCTTGAAATTGATTAGAATGTAATCCAAAGTTTCTGTTATATCAATACATACACACATACAAGTCCCCAATGAGGCAGGCAGAGGAGTGTAGTACACGTTTCCCACGAATGGGGGGTGAACCTATTGCCATACACCAAATATGCTTTGTCTAATTGCAATCTAAACCACTTGGATAGGGCTGCTTATATCTAACCTCAGCTGCTGTGGTTTACAAGAGATTCGTCCTGTACAGAGTCACAGCAAAAACAAAACAGATACACAAACATTGCTACTCGAAATTAAAAGCTGAAAGTTTATAGAATGTTTCAGCGAACTGTTCAAAACTCTACTAAACACCATTATTATTATTATTCGCCACGAATAAGAATTAAGCTCCAAATTGTATAAACTTCAGTGCAGTTTCAATTAATGTTCATAACTTTAGTAGTCCGGTCAAAATAGACATTGAAGGTTACATTAATTCGCACCTTGCTAAAAATTGGCATGAATGTTGGGAACCCTATTATACACAATTTGTCAATTATCCACATCAATCCGAAGTGTGGTTTTTTTTTTTTATTCAAGGTCAAATGGTGCAAAAATCGGTTTTTTGAGTTTCCAGCTAAACGGTAAGTTTTATAATAAAAATAGGTGAGACAAAAATTATTCATCATGCAATTATCTAAAAAAATTGTTCATACACTTTTTTTCCTAATTCAGCGATGCAAAATGTTGAAAAAGTTGTATTCTTCATAATATGCACACGTTTCCGCGCCACCCGTCAGGTAGTGTACATGGCGCCTTTTTTACGTGGTTTCCCCGGTAGGCCTATTCCACGATCTATTGTGCTTCTGTTGAGTTAAAAAGCTATTGTATTAAATTGAAAATGGTACTATTGTAAATAACAAGAGCGGTGTAAGTAATGCGTAAATTGAGAAAATTATTCGTCTGATCGATACTCTTCTAATGGAACATAATCCATACTGTCTTTGGATTGATGTGGATAATTGACAAATTGTGTATAATAGGGTTCCCAACATTCATGCTAATTTTTAGCAAAGTGCGAATTAATGTAACCTTCAATGTCTATTTTGACCGGACTATATAATTACATAATTACATAATCTTTTCATAATTACAACTGATCTGATACCATTAGTAATAGATCAGTTTCATTTTCATAGATCAGATTCATAATTACAACAATCTCAAACTCATGAATTCACATCAAAAAATATATTCTTCAAATCTTCCGAAACTTTTACTTTTCACCAAATATTTCTTAAATGTTTTATACCCTGGTAGTATAGTAAACTACTTTTCCAATACCATAGGATGCAAAAGCTGGAAATCTCCATTGGCACTCAATGTATCCACTCCGCTGGCGCCCCAGAACTGATCGTATTTAGGTTGCACTAATGAACAATAAGACTGCAAACTGGAATGTCAGAAGCCGTACATCAAATGTCATAATTCCTTATATCATACGGCAGAAAATAATAATCACTCACACAACCGTGAGACCTTTGACTAGAAAAGTAATGTAATCTGATATTGTACCTAGTACTGATAAAACAACTTTTCTTAAATACTACATGTACTGCGTGTTATTACTACAACAAATGTTAGTAAATGTCACGTTTACAAGACATATGTTTAGCAGTACACATACATATATACGAGTAGATATAAAGGAATTTAAAGATACTGAATTACCTTAACTTTATCCAACTTTGAAAAGCCGTAACGGTATCTGAAATTTATTTCAATTTACATTGCTCATTTTAGGTTTTATCAACATCCAAGAGATATAACATTCTTCGTAGTGTATTTTAAGTAATTTTTCATACATCAATTAAATGCAGCAAACAAAGAAAAATTTTCTAATGTACACACCTTTATAATTACATCGTACACTTTTCATCTCGAGATCCCCTAAGGGGAAGTCTCCTTTCAATGACAATATCGGATGTCACCGTAGATTGCGCATTTGGGTTACATTAATGACTGGTGACATCGGAAACCGGTGTGCGATCCAATAGCGTCTGATAATTTAGCTAGAACCAGTCTGGGTCATGACAATCTACTTTTGTACGTGCGCTATCGTTCTGTCTCCTTGCCGGTAAGATAAATTCAACGAGCCTGTAATGACGAGCGATTTAGTGAAATCTATGTTCTGGTGATGAATGCTTATTGCATTTGATCGCGTTTTTCTATTTGACTATTAACGCTCTCATATGCATATGTGCGTCATTAAGGGTAATGCAGGCATAATATGAAGCATGGCAATTGTAAGTTAATCAGTTACAAGTATGCAAGAATCTTCTTTTAGACTTTTAATCATCTTGCCGTCATCTGTCACATAATTAAATTGTTTTATAATTAAATATAATTTATCTGACTTCCTGCGACTGCTGTTTAAGAGGTCCTATTTTTCTAAATTGATATTTCTAATAGTTGTTCAGAGTCTGAAGTGCCCGGTGTATGGCACTGTATAAATAACATTCCTCTGTCTACCTCTTCGGGGATTGCAAGCATGATGTTACCTTATCTATCTATCTCTCTATCTAATCAGCCCGTACATCTAATTCATTGATAGAACTATTGTACAATACTCGTATATTAAGAAATCTCCAAATAAAGCACAACCCTGACTTTGGGAGATTAATAACAGAAAGTACTTTCACTGGTACCACTACCGGCGTAACAAAATGTATTGTATAACGGTTACAATCGATTAATAATATTCGAGGTAGCGTAAACAGACCTGCACAAGTAATAGCAAACAAAACTACTGAAGACGGACAATTGGCAAAAGTTTTAATTGGTAACGTTAATTGAATTCGACGAATTCACATTAATTGATTAGATAAGTTGGTGTATTCAAAACAGGGAGCAACTGCCTCATGACTCATTAAGGGATTCCGAGAGGTGTTTTGGAATTAAGGAGACGGGTGGTTCATAAAATAAAGCTTATTCTTAGCGTCGCGATAAGCGGTACGTTGACCGCATTGTCTAACGAGACACAGAACTTGATAAGCGCTGTTGGTACTGCGATAAGTAATGTTGGTGGAAATTTCATGCAGTTGTTAGAAACTCTTGTAGTTAAAGTCAACGCTAATGAATATCTGCATTATGATTATAAAGAAACTTCGTCTGCATTTTGCGTTTTTACGTCAAAACTGATGTTGCTGAAATTTCACTCTACAAAACCATAACTATGTATACTTTTTGAAATTAAATTCGACATAGCGAAGAAAAGGATAAAAGATTGTACGGAAATTATAAATGTTTTTACCAGGTCAAAGTCATGATGTTACTAGTACTCCATAGACAAACATAAAATATTAAATATATGAAGCTAAGCCTAAACTTATCTCTTTTAAAACAGTTTTTTTTAATATGCTAATTAAATTAAGGACATAATTAAGACACTAATAAAAAAATTATCAAGGAGCAATACCACTGTTAATTACTAGATAAGTAAATATATCAAATACATACACAAATCTGCTTGTGTGAATAAATCAGTGAACTTTGGGGAATACAGCAGTAATTAACGTCATTGTGTTACCTAAGAATTCCTTCACCGTATAGTAACACTTATCTATTAGAAAAACGTAATTGCTTTAAACTATTGAACTCAGCGAAATTACCTATTTCACTTGGTATTAAGTGGTACTTCTGATTTTCACAATACGCTCGTAACATATTGTACGCTTATTTTCTATGCAACATTCTATTAGTACCAACAACGCATAGTTAAATATTGTTGTAAATATCCGTTAGTAGATCATACGAGAACGTCTTATAGTTAAATTATGGATATATAAATAGACAGATAGAAAACTCTTTATTATTTACACCATAACATGAAAAGTATTACAATGCACACACAATATTAATGTAAACAATAAACTTTATTGCTTAAAGAAAATTCGTCACTTAAGCGATAAGAAAAAAGCCACAGAATATATTTTATTTGAATCTTTTTCAGGATTACTTATAAGTATCCAGACTACACAAGGACAGCGTTGAATGTAGGGGAAATGCGTTAGGTCTGTAAGGATTGAAATATTAGGCACTCAGCGCACTCTGCCTGCTTTATAAGGGACCGAAGTGATATATTATAATAAATAATATTACACGTGTACGATACGCGCCGGCTCACATATACCGTGTGCTTGGATCCTTATCAGGTAATGTATTTACATGTGTGCGTTTAAAATACATACACATGCAACAAATACACACATAAGCACGTTTTCATCTTTATCACACTATTAATACATAGTCGATTATAATAATTATCATAAATGATATTCAACAAATGACACATTGATAAATAATTAAGTGTCGATTACTTAAGCATATTGATAACCGTAATTAATCTTTTATGATTATTTTTCAACACTTTTACACAGAAATGCTATAATATAGAGTTTTGTTTTATAATTCAATTCTATTTTTTTATCCTATCTATAATACATTATATCGTTGACCTTATTACGTCCGTGACATTATAAGAACTAGTAAAATTGTACCTGAATAGCATATAGGTATATTATGATAGTTGAATTAAGTTTACTTTGCAATATTTCATGTGGCAAATATGTTGCGTATCCAATGTATTATCGTATACTAACGTCTAACTCAATTAACTATATACGTTAAGAAGTAATCGATGTTCTTTAAAAATTCAACACTCTACACTAAATTAAATATATTCTCGAGTGAAACATCGGAAACAAAGAAAATAATTGCCTTACGCAAGTAGCTCGGAGCTGATATGATATATTGAGAACAACGTTTACGTACAACGCTCCACTGTAACAGTTCTTCGTAGGGCGCGAACGGCTGTGAAAATTATAAATACCCCGAGTTTAGTTTATTTACCCGCGCGATCCGTTGATGGTTGCTTGCCAAAACCTTGACAGACATTGCTCACCGCATTGGATCTTCGAACACACCGGAAAGCAAAAACGTCTCTGGCAAAGAAAATGAGATAATTGCTCCATTTCTATCAGTTCTATAACTAGTACACATTAGCATTTCGAAAATCGTTTTTGTAATAGGTTTCAAGGGCTTAAGCAGTTTCATAAGCGTGCTTTTTAATTTTTATGTGTATTAGGGCTTCTTAGTTCTTAAAATTCACATTGTATCACTAATGTGTTCTTTTTCACGGACTTAAATCAAAATTATAAGCGCTGATGAAAATTTATGGCAGCCACCTAATAACTTGTATCCGGATCTGATCTGATTCTAAATTTTCTAATGTAGGCAGTTCGATTACTATACCACAGTAAAACCGTAAGTAAGATTTTTGTAAATAAAACATTTATTTTAAAAACCATTTTAATCGATATCGTAAGTCTGTTTGTTATATGTTAATATTGTATAATATCTAAATTATGCGTAAAGTTTCTGTTGGTACATTTAATTGTCACATTTACGAAGAGTATATACATATGTACATATGTATGTAGAATATGCGTGGCTAAATAGGGCTCATTCTTGTGGACCCTAATATACCAAAATCAGTACGCAAGTATCGCTTTACCATCGCGCACCACACACTAAACAAACGAAGTTAACTAACCACAATACCTTTGTGACAAGGCCGGGATTAAGAGTACATTAGGTAATTATAAAAGCAGATGGTACAATTCTGACATCAGTTAACGTACGCTGTGTAGTACCGCGTCTCTCCGACTGTCTCTGTCTAGATGTGGTCTTTATTATGACAATAACAGCGCCCATTTTAGTAAAACTGTCACACAAATAAATAAAAAAAGATTGTCTTTCATATATTCACGTTTGTTACATTTGCAAATATGCTAGGATTTTTATGAGACTTAATATGAGCGACGATACTTTATACAATTTTTGATTTTTAAAGCAAAATTTGAGTAAATAGAATAAACTGCTATTGTATAACTTAGACCGTATCGTTGGTTGACTGGGTTGTAAGCGCGACTACTTATTCAATCTTCTAACTTAGAATTTCTAAGTAAAAATTTCTTGAAGCGGCCCCGAGTCTGGATTTGT
Organism: Mimoniades nurscia nurscia; assembly: GCA_018246595.1. Lineage (NCBI taxonomy): Eukaryota > Metazoa > Arthropoda > Insecta > Lepidoptera > Hesperiidae > Mimoniades > Mimoniades nurscia. The sequence continues at coordinate 10,253 of DWFO01000277.1, forward strand.
CTGTACCCGGCAACAGACTCACTATTCCACTATTGAAACGTAGGAGTGTACTCCATTCCTCCATTCAACAGCACGACGGTAAGAGGGAGGTAGCACCCCCTACCTCCCTCTTACCGTCGTGCTGTTGAATTTTGTTATAGAAAGTGTTAAATCGCTCTGTATTCGATAAAATACAATTAAATAAAACATAAATTTCAATTAGTTCCAAAAGCTTTCATAACGATATACTAGTACATTTAGAGACAGTTAAGAAATTAAGACTTCAAAATGGCTTGCACGTGAAGGTGTAAATGGGAGTTTATGCCGCAGCGCCTAGAGGCAAGCCTAGAGCTATATAAATCATCGATGACGTCACTATCTTACTGGCACACTACACACAGCTAAATCTATTGCACAGCACTGACAATAAACATAACATCATGCCCATAATCCCCAAAGAGGTAGACAAAAGAGTGTAGTACATTCCCACGTTTCACCAGTCACGTTTACGTCCCACTAGGCTGAGCCTATTACCATATACCGTAAATAAATCCGAACCCCGAGACACTAGTAGAAAATCTATGTTAGAAAAATGCAATTAAAGCTCAACCCGATTTGTACTCAGGACTTGTCGATCGACAGTCGCCCTTGCAACCAACACCACAACTTTAAAATGCAGTATATTTTACACAACGCAGTTATGTACAGATAACTCTCAAGGAAGTGACGTCATTATCGACGACAGTGCTCGTTACTATTTGCGTTATCGCTTGTGAAGGAAACAGTGTTTGACAAATAAACGTCATATACAATAGTTCTGATCTCACTACAATGGCAAAGTGTGTGTGAATGTACAGGTAAGGTTTCAGTCAAATATCAGACTGGGTCTATAAGGTATTAAGTAATTAATGCCTACATTCAAAAATTTGTCATACAGTGTCAAATTTAAACGTGAAATGTTCGTATGTTCACAATGAAGAGTCCCATTGTCGTATTATTACGCCAGGACTCTTACGGTTTGGCAGAATGCAACGAATGCAAATTTTCCAATCCTAATTACAAATTAAATAAATAATTTGTATAAATAAAGAGTATATGGAATATTCCAGAGTGGAACGTGCTCGTAAATGTAACTGGTAAAACATGGGTATGTACTACATTCAACTGCCAATCCCTTTGGGGATTACAGGCTTGATGTTGCGTTACTCTGAAATATATAAATATAGTATATTCCTCATTCAAATTATGAAATCATTAAAATAAATAATCTCTACATTGAATAAATTTCTTATAACAACTGCCAGATAATTTGCTTATACCATTAGCAAGAACATTATATAACTTACGTTCATTGGTAGCTGTCAATCTCATCATTGAACCAGCGTCGCATAATCAACATCCCGACACATGTTACTCCCAACGTCGATCATACTACGTTCATCAGTAATACTGTTATTCCTTATTAACTTTTTGCAATGAGTTGCTGAGGGAATTGATTTTATCCAGCTATAGTACCTAATGGGAATAATTTAGTACAAGTTGTATGCGAACGTAATAGACTGTTACTTTATAAATTAAATTCTTGTAGCTCTTCGTTCTTACCTATGTCATATAGAAATTTTATTTATGCCGTAACTTGTTATAGCCGTATATAGCTAGATTTGAAAATAAATTATTATTTTTATTGTCACTATAACCTTACATACATATTTTAATCCTACTTAGAAACAAAGTATAAAAAAAACTCAAAAAGGCGAAACAAATGTGTAGATGACGTATTCTTACAGAGTCTACAATATTACATTTCTACATACAATGTTACGTCTATGTCACCCCAATTACAAACACTTCACAAATAAGAAAAACTAAAATGTAGCATACATTTCATTAAACATTAAACATTAATTATATTTCAATGTACACGATTTTCATAATGTTACGCATAGACTGTAAGATAATCTTTCCTGAAAATTACTCAATCATGTTTCACGACGTAACATGGTACAAGTACAGCGAGAATCTATAGGCCATTGCATTGGGGGTATAATTGATAGATTTAAATATTTGTAAATGTCTATTCGTCACATAAGAATTAACGCGCGTTCCGCAACTAAACCGGCGCGCAAGGAAACCGAATGTCAATCTCCAACCTAAGTGAAATGATCCGCCCCACTCAAGCGTGAACCGCCACTTGTAATAATCACCAGAAAATATTCTCTGCATATTAAAGTCAAATTAATGGGAGTAATATAAATATGTATTAACATGTTCTACCATCTTTCAGTTAGAAATTCCATATTCAATGCTTGAGAACATTCCAAGCGATTCAAGCACAATAGCGCGATTATGGCATTATATTTGTAGATTGAATGTTATCAAAAATACTTTTATATTGAAATGTTAAATGTGTGAGTGTAGTACACTCCTCTGCGTACAGACTGAATTACAGGCGTAATGTTACATTTAGTTAAAAAAAATTAATGGACCATTAAACTTCCGTCCAACTCCTTTTTCTCTGAACCACGTGCATTAATCTATTTGATTATCAATTAAAATTAACCCCTAAATAAAGAATAATTGTAACATGATGATGGTTCTTAGATTGTCTCAGTCCAGTGTTGAACTTGGACCTTCTATAATGAGCATCATGGCGCCCTGTTCCCAACTCACCGCAACTAGCTTCTGTCTGCAGCTTATGGCCGATCGTCAACCCATCCAACGTAATCTTATGTATTATATTAGTTGTATCTTAGCGGTACATTTAAATGTCTAGCTAAAACCACAAATTTGATTACTAGCGCCTGTTCGTGTTACAAGAGTTACTGCTTCATGGGCCATTAAGGTATGTCATATTAAACAAATGGATAGTAACCATCTTTTCATGTTTCATCTATCACGAGTCTCGTATCCAAAATTATGTAAAATACAACAACGTTTGGGTTCCAATTAAAATTAATTAATACTCGTATTTATTTATCGAATCGTTTCATAAGACGATCCTGTCAAGGGTCCTAGAAAATAGGTGATAGATCATTATCTACAACTCTCCTCGATATGCGTGAAGCATTCATTTAAAGATGACGCTATATTTTAATTATAAAGAGAATAGCTCTCGTGAACGCAGTGAAAACAAACGCGAAACGGCCGAGTGAAATGAAAATCGAGGCGCGTGCGTCGTTGAAGCATAAACAATGTCTGTGGATGAGCGGGTCGTGCGCAAGAAACTGTGCAAAGTGTAATTTATTTGTGAATGCGTCGATAACAATACATTTATTATGCTCGTAACATCTGTGCTATGTACACATTGATATTTTACACTTATATGAATAGGCAAAACGTTTACGAAATTCAATCTATTAAATTAAACTAACTCCAATTGACTAGTTCCTGTGCACAATAAGTAGTAATTATTGTTAATTTTTTTTTAATTTGCGTCGTATATCATCGCAACTTTTGCAAATTTTCGACTAAGAGATCGTCATGACATGTTCAATTTCCTTTGCTTTTATTTTTCTAAACCACTTGGTGTTTTAAAACAGCTTGGCGCTGTGGGCTTAAATAATATCAACAATTTTGTTCTGAACGTCCATTTGACCATTTCTTAGTGAACGATAAATGTTTTATTGATAACGACCTCCAGATAAATGTTTTATTAAAAATTATAGCAAGCTCTCATTTTGGCGACCAATTACGCGTAAAGGTCGATCTGCTAAGCTGAGTTCCGGATTCAATTCGCGGTCGAACAGGTTTAATTCTGTTCTTAATCTGGGTATGTGCATACGTGTCTTACATGTATAACTACTAATTGCAATTTCACTTTTTTTATAAATATTTATCCAAAAGAAATGCATTAATGACGAAGCCAATCGAACCAAGTACCCACATCTATCACGCCCGCTGTATCTTGGACCATAAATCATTCCTCCACTCAATTATTCATATCATTGACATTGCAAGATGTGTGGTAATGAGAAACACAAATGTATAATGCCATTGACCTTCATAGAACACGATTTTGGTTACGTTAGACAAGTTTCATATCAACTATTCGCGAATAAACTTATCTAAAACATATGAATACGATCTTGATAATATACATATGTATAAGTTTTTAGATTCTGTTATATTCAATAAAACATTCAATTCATTAGTGATTATCAAGGTGCTGTACAATTTATTGTTGTTATTATAATGTCAAGCCAAGTTTTTTACAGGGTAAGCAGAGATCATTACATGGAACTAGACTTAGGATATAATAATAATTTTTGAAAATTGCATCTTGTAAACATAGATATGATATAACGGCAATATGTATTGGTATCAAGATATTAGCATCACAGGCGAAGGATTACTTCGTACCTCAATATTGGCTAATGGCCGGTACCACAAGCTCCTACAACACAATACTCTTTAAATGGCTTATTATTTATTTTAGATTACGTGTCTGTTAACTTCCGTCTAACCCTTCATGGTAAATTGATACTTCCGCTTTAACAGAATACATAGATTAACGACTATTAAGGCCCACGACATCCCATTATATGTATATAAGTATCATCACAAATAGGGGGAAGGCTTCTACCACTAATATCCATTGGAAGAAACTGGTACCTCTAAATAACGCCTCTCTTTCTTTGCTACATTCTGAAGCTCTTCTTAGAACAAGTACACCAGGACAAAGCGAAAGCGAAGAAACATCAGACATAGTACGTATAGACATGTAACGAAAGACATATAGAATTCGACGGTCTCTAGCTGCAAGAGAACTTCCATGACTATACAAAGTATATATGTATTTTATATTAGCATACATTATATTACAAACTGTTCATTTATCATTCATACTCGATCTAATAATGAAATACTGACTCTGATGTTTGGAGCCACGCCAGCGCGACTGAACTACATGGTTTCGATTGGACAATTAGCAATACCACGTAACGCGTCGCTATACAACATTATACGTAGTTGTAGAAAATAAAGGTTTTAGTAATCCGTTGCAGGGACGCGTGTCTCTCCCAATATCAGAGGATTCCACCGTCCTCCTACAGTAACTAAATACTATACAGAATTCAAATATGTTATTTAACTACACATATCGATTTTGTTTTGGTCTAATAACAAATGAAAAAGTAAACCTCAAAATATATATGGATTTAATCCATATTTCGCAAGTTCATTAATATTAATGAAAATAGAAGTTTAATACATTTCAATAAAGTTAATTTTTACATTTTAGTTGTTTTCTGATGGCGCTAGTCGTTTTCTAATTTCTAATACATTTCAAAATTTTCATGCCAAGAGGATGCTCAAATCCTCTTGGCCTGAAAATTTTGAAATGTAAAATTACGGTGTATTAAAATATGCCTAATTAATATTTCAAATGCGATCAAAATGTTTTCTGTTCTGCGAGTCCGTCTGTTTAAAAGGACTCTTGTTTTTATAGCACTGCAGAATTAATTAAAAGCAGCATTTGATACTAAAACTAAGCACATTCAGAATTAATAAGTGGCTTTTAGAATTTCTCTGAACATAATATTCAATGCACATCTCATTTTGCCCGCATTATGCACTCTATCTATATAATTTTATTCTATTAGCAAACTCTACTTTAAAACGTAGAGCTACGGTGTAGAGAAGTAAAAGCATAGAGCACCAGCAAATAAGTTGAATTGCACGTCTCCTAACTTAATAAAATACTTACAAAAACACTCCATGCTTTTGGGAAACGTTGACGCTGTCTAATTAATAATAAAAATTGATTTAAAAAATCTGTAGCCGTCCTGACGTCTGTTTATGCGGTTCATGTATTTTATGCAGTAATGTAAATGGTAAAACGTGGGACTATACTACACTCCTCTGCCTACTTCTTCGGGAACTACAAACATGATGTTACATATGTATTTCGTTACGATAACGGCTTAAATACTTAACAAATCTGTGCAATCTTGATATATTTTTAATAACCTCATAATTGCAACTATTATTTTCGTATTTCATATCAACGCTCAAATCTTTATAATTTTATCAGAAAAAAAATCTTAAGAACAATTCTTTTTTTCGTTTCATTTTCCCAAAACGTAACATTCACGTTTTTTTATTGAAAACTTAACCATTCAAAAACTGGTACGGGGCGAGGCGAGTACAATTATTGCGAGGCTAGTATTGACAAAATATTCTACCTATGCAATAATGCACCAATGATACTTAGACGTGTATCCCGGAGTGGAAGGTTACCTAGTTTGCAGTCTCCACTGGCCACTGAACCTTACATCCGCTTTCTCAATTTAGCATTGGTTAATTTCGTTAACGTTCAGCTTATAGGGTAGAGGCGTACGTTTCTGAATTATTAATGCTCTACAAATACTAGATCACAAAATTGTTCATGCAGAAAATGTACCAGGATAATAATAAATTATACTTGATGCAAATAAATTCACACAAGCGGTATTTGTGACATGTGACACACAGGAAAACCATTTACTAAACATAAATACTCAACAGAAATTAAAATTAGCATTTAAAGGTTCCTTGACCTGGAATCAAACTCGATATCCTCTTCATGGCAGTAGGTTTTAGGGTCAAAAGTGATAGTCGTAAAAATAATGATGAACTGATTAATAGTCGCATTTGCAATAAAATTAATCGTTATATGTATATAAAATTAACTTTGAAGTAACGATTCAACGCCTTTGTTATCGTAAATTTGGTTCAAACTCTAAATAAAAACTGTGAGACACCTACAATTTTTTATTTATATATTTAATATAAACATCAGAATAACTATTTATATATAAAAGAATTGTTGATGAAAAATTCGATTACATTTGTGAAAATAAATGATTTTATTTGACAAACCAGTTAGCAAATAAGGAACTGAATTGGTTTTTTTTATACATTTACAACCACCGCAAATAAGCAGACGGTCGCCTACAGACATCATACGAATTACTTATATGTTCTCCGGCTTGAAAAATTATTCGACGTCTACATTGAAAGAAGAAATAACGAATTTGAAAATAATAAACGTGAACTACAAACTCGATACAACGTCTTAATAACACATCCATTCAACATAAATAGACCCGTTCCTTTCACTTCTCAATCTCATACGCTCATGAATGAACGAGTAAACGAGCATTCAGTACGCATATTTCAATCCCCAGATGGAGTAAACTGTTTACGTTAGCAGTTACCGCGTTTTTACACGTGACCTGTTAAATTTAGACACAGGCGTCCGCGCATCCGTTACACCTCGTTTCATTCATTACGTTATTAAAGAATAAAATGTCAGTTTTCACCCGTCTAATAGACAATGACGCCCCACGTTACATGTCTGTACAGAGCTTTTTCAAACTACAACCATGTCAAGACAACAAGCGCCAATCTCTTGTTATGACATTGTTTTTCCATGGTTAACTGGTATCACTAAACACTGAAAATAGCCAGCTGCCTCTCAGCTTATCTACGCAGCAATATAACAAATCACGCTATAATTTAATTATAATTTAACCTAAATTCGTACACCACCATAATAAGTCCACGCTTTTTACTCGGTCCGATGCTTCACAGGCACAAATAAGCAGTTATTTTTGGAGCTAAAATCATGGTAATGTCATACGCTGCGCTATCTTTATAAAATTATTTATATGTGTATTTACGTCATTTGTACGGCTAGTCATATTTGCAACTTAAAGTAAATGTAGAACGATCTAATAAGCCCATGGAAAATATCGATAATGAACAGTAACATCACGCCTATAATCCCCGAAGAGGTAGGCAGATTAATGTAGAACACTCCCACGTTTCACCAGTTACTTGTAAGTCTCACGATGGAATAGGTGGTGACCGATAATGATGTCACCTATTTCCTTACTAGATGTCTACTACTAGAGATCGGGACGAGCGGATTATTCAATATCCTATTTGCTTTGAAATATATTTAATTGCTGATTTCATTAACGTTACTAAATAAACATTAATGAAGTCAGTATCAAATATATTATAAACAATTCAATGTATCCTTTTACATTTACAATATACATATATGTAAAGTAAAATAAAATACATATGTATTGTATAATGAATTATATTAAACTAGCGGCACGCCCCGGCTCCGCACGGGTATTTATCAATAATTTCAAAAATTATAATTTTAACACACACACCCTTCTTTTTGCGTCAATGGTTACTAAGAAAGAGTATATTATAAAGAATTTATTTTGGTTTTTTTTTCATTTATTTTTTATTATTTTTATTTTTTTTGCGTATGTTCATCAGGGATGACGCATTATTCCAATGGTGAAAAAAATTCAAATCGGTCCAGTCATTTCAGAGCCTATTCAATGCAAACAAACAATCAGATCATTCCAGTTTATAATATTAATATAAAGGTATAGATTAAAATGACACGTTTCTTTCTTTACCTACTACTCCGAGTGTGTACTCAATACAAGTCAATAAGTCACTTAATGTCTTCAACGGTCGACGTGACCTTGACGTAACTTACATTTATCTGTTCCAATACAGCCGCCTTCAGTCGATACAGATAATGAATTTCCACAGATAACAAACGTTTTCGCCGCGCGTTATCAACCGAGTTACTCGAGTTGATGACATGATTTACGAACAATTTACATTTCGTTTAAATATTATAGGTATTTAGGTAATACGTAACCGTTAATATGTATTTATTTTTTAATATACAATTATTTAGGAGTTTTAATACTACATAATTATATTTGACTATATTTTACATTTAACTATACTAACTACATTTAACTATTATTACTTAACTATAAATTGTACTACACACGTTTCTTGCTAGACGTGATGCATTGATGAACGTGTACACATATTTGGCCTGTTCAGAGGCCGGTTTATCATGAATGCTCTCAACAGCTCCAACATCTAACAAGTTTGCGTGTATGCTCTTCATGAATACATCTCTTCTAAGAATTTATATGAAGGCAAGCCTTGCTAGAAAATCTACACACTTCATCGTCTTAATGTTTTGTTAGAATGCAGTCTGCCAACCTGCGCATGGGCAGCGTTGCTAACTATTCCCCTACCAACTCTTACCTTGAGAGGAGATTCATCTCTAATAGTTAGTACAGTTAATAGATTTACACGTTTATTTATTGATTTATTTCGAAATCCAACAGCGTACGTAAAAAATATTAAAGTAGACTTAAATTTAATTTGAATGATAAGGCCAAAACGGATTACACTAATAATATAAAAACTATATATTTATAATATTTTTAATTTAAAAAATGGAAAGTGCGTGTGCGTGTGACTTTGTGTATGTGACAATATGCGTGAGAGTGTGTGTACGAGCGTTTATGAGCGAGGGTGCTGGTTGGAGGGTGAACGTTACAGTTGAAGATGAATTAAGCTGACGCCGGTGAGGTTCTCTACAATTAAATACGTGTTAAGATTATATAAAGAAATCCAACAATACCTCTACGAGTATTCATAATAGGTCTCTTGTTGAAGTCACTACACTCAGCCGTCATTATTTTCTTTCACCATTGAGCAGTTTTTTTTTCTTAATCGATTTTACATATTTTTCAAATTAAAATCTCTCTATATCATTATGCACATACTCGTAGATACCTAACTATTTACGTACAGTATAAAACGCCTCATGTAAGTGAATTTTCATTGTTAACTAGTTATGTTGAAACTTTTGATGATGATGATGGCATTGGTTAAAAATTGTATTAAGTTTAAACAATACAGTTCTAAGACCACTAATATTTTATGATGATGTATATATGTATATGTATCCCCGCTTAACTTGCGTATGTTTCGTCGGTACGGCCCGACTAGATAAAAAGCGTAAGTAAATTTGGCCAGTCCATATATTATAATCATGTCATATAAACATTTATGAAATATGTAAAACAGTAAAATACTGTTCGAAAGATTTTTATATAAAAACATGTTTTTATTTGCTTTAAAACACCGTACGTCATTATACGTATAAATATAATATTAAATACATTACATTTCTTCATTTATTGCCGAGTTTTAAAAATAAACATCTGTTGTCTAGTAATAATTTCAGTGTAAACAAAATTATACGTAGCAAGAATAAACTATGACTAAAAAACTCTTGTAACAACCAAATTTATTAGTGAAAGCAAGTTTGTTAAGTTATATAACGAACGCGCCTTGTGTTTACGTAAATTTACTTCAATAAAGCGTCGTAAATTACTACGCAATTTGTTTGATTCCTCTTTTATGTGGCTCTCGTGTACACCTGGGGTCACAAATGTAAGTAACGAAATTTTCTCGTCACAATACTTTATAGTAAACACTGCTCTGTAAACATTTTTACTTTATTTGGCGCTGATATCTCTCTGCCTAACCCGTAACGGACTGTACCGTATACAATACACCTCAATTTACAAACTGTATTATCGATAAAATGACCTTTAGCTCAAAAAATTTTTTGATAAATGTAGCCGATAAACGACAACGACGACATGCTGGCATTGAAAAACTATATTTTAATATTACATCAGTGCTATATAGATTTCCGACAGGTACCTAAATTATATGCAGTCCAGCTTAATTTCAGTAATATTCATTGATTATGTCTACCACAGCCTTCCGGCCAATATTTTCCACCGAAGACAAATGTAGCAAATCTAAGGATTTCTATGGTTTTAATACTGACTGTGGATTGAAACAGGCTCCGTAGAAAAACGGGGATATGATTTTGTTTTTAAAAAACTTTGCGAATCGATGCCATTTTTCAGATTTTTCAGATTGAATCCATATTAATTATTAAATTACTAAAACAAATTTAGTACTCCTAAAGGAAACTACACTGATGTCCTTATGGGTATGTAATGGAAGAAAATTCGCACACGTCCAGCGTGGTTAAATACAGCCTTCACTACCATCACCACCCTCATCATCATCATCATCACCGTATCTGAGTCCCGGCCACCTTAATCCCTCTAAATCCCTTTAAAAACAAAAGCTATAAGCATTCTTATATACCGCTGCAAATAATTAATACTGTTTTACTTAACACATTCTCAATAAAGAGTCAAAAATAATACGAGGAAATGATTCAGTAAAAGTCACTTTCGTATATTTTGCGATGTTCGCTAAACAAACGCGAGTCGCTGTGGGCGGCGATATTTGGCCTGTGTAGGCAAGGAGTGCCTGTTTATTATCCGATAATGTTTGCGCGGCTATCACAAATGTGTACGTGGAGGTAGTGCGATTTATTTTTGTTAATTTAATTTGTTCTGAACAGGTACACGTAAAATACACACGAAAACGATTTAAACTACATTTTATGCGTTTTTCAATAAAAGTATTCAAGCGTGATTCTTCGAAAGCGAGTGTGTTTGAATGTCTAGGTCCAAGACTTAATTAAAACATTAGTTACTCCTAGTTAAAACATTAATTAGTAGGTCCTATACTTAATTAAAACGTTAGTTGGTCTAAATCATAGACCGACTAATGTTTTAATTAAGTCACGTTTTCAAAAGTAAAAATAAATTGAGCTAGATGAATTAGTCAAATACACTCGCGTTCCAAGAATCACCCTCAAGTTACTCGTTTTGATTTGTAGAGTATGTTACTGTTTAAATTTTTTGATTCAAAACTTAACAAAGCATTTATATAACAGAATGAAGACACTGAAGTTTCTTAAAAATTTAAAAATCATATTCTTCTCTGATCTTTTCCTTGGTCTTATTGTACTTCTAAGGTCATCTGCATGTGAATGTTAATATTTTTACAAAATAAAATGCAGTCCAGGAACCTCTCTGAAACCTCGAAATGACGAACGCATATACATATTTATATTTAATTAGCACGTGTCGGAAACCTTGCCGACGTCAATGGACATTAAACTTGTGAATCATGTGTTCTTTCGCTGACTTTATCCACTTGTTCAACTATATATGGGCAAAAAGTAAAAGATATTTTCAGTAATAATTTGTATTTTGATTTAGCAGATAAATGTAATCATAAAATGAGAAACCAGTTACATCTCAAAAACAACAAAATAAAATTCAAATAAAACGGACTTTAACTATTCTTATTTTGGTAAAACACGCATGCCCTATTTTATGGGGGGCGTATAATGCCACTATTGAACCGTAGGAGTGTAATACGCTCCTGTGCCTAGTAACAGGTACATTTTTATGTTTCTGTTCACGCCTGTAATGCCCGAACAGGTAAGCAGAGGAATGTGGAACACTCCCACGTTTCACCAGTTACGTTTACGTCCCACTATGGAATAGGTGGTGAGCCTATTGCCATACACCGGGC